>JAANSK020281280.1:0-10999 GCA_011763485.2 Isoetes engelmannii | reverse complement strand
TTCCTGTTTTTACCCTGCAGAATCGTGCCTAACCTATTTTTACGTTTCAATAATCACAGATTACTTTCAATTCCGCTATATCAGACGCGCCTCCGCGCTTCGCGCGTCGGCACGTCTTCTACAGCGGAATTGAAAGTAATATGTGATTCTTGTATACAGAAGAATAGGTTTCAGAGTTTAGGATTCAAAGTCTTGTCATCGTGAGAGCTGCCTGCCGGCGAGGCCAGAGCTCCATTTGAAGAAGAAAGTGAAAGCTACCGGATCTGCAGGTCAGAGTCTACCGGAACCCAGAATCGTTAACCCTGTTGCGATTCTTGCTTGGAATGAACGCCAGATGTCATCTCCTCGTTGGCTGAAACTCAAGAATTGCTCACCGACTTTCCTTGACGAACAAGGAATGTTGATACAGAGGATTTGCTCCCATTGATACCAAATCAACAGCCCACATCTTTTTCAGCGAAAATCAAGACGCCATTTTCTAAGATCTACGAAACAATCATCACAGGAATTTTTTCAATGGTCTGGATCCACCACGATATGTCCTTAGCTGTTCATAGTTGCTGGACTCTGGTTCAAGCAAGCAGATCTGACCTAAAGCCTTGAATCTGGCACAGATCAAATGCAACTGAGTGTAGGATGAATCGCAGAGATCTTGCAATGGACCTGCAAACCTAGCGACGGATCATAACCTGTCGAAGTGCAATAAGAAGCTCCGTTGCACAATCTGAATATAGCAACAAGCGTGAGACCTTATCCATACCCCAGAAAACTCCTCCATTTCGATACTATGCATACAATCTTTGGAAAAAATAAAATTGATACCTAAAGAAGAAACCCTGACCACTACTTGCCATTAAGCTCCTCAAACCTTGCAAAATATACGGTTTCTTATACACTACGTCATTACTTGCCATTAAGCTCCTCAAACCTTGCAAAATATACGGTTTCTTATACACTACGTCCGAGGAATCATAGTCCTAACCACTGCGAGAAGCACCTCCAGCAATAGAAACAAAATTGTAGAAGTTTATTACATTATATGTTCAGCATAAGAAGACAGATGAAGCTTTAAAACTCTTTCAAGAAATGCCCATAATGTGATGCCTCATGAACCTCCATGGTTGCCGGGTATATTCAGCAATGGCCGCTCGATATGGCCCTTTATCTTTTTATTCCTATGCCTAGAAGGGATATAGCTTCATGGAATGCCATGATTGTAGGGTATGCCAAACAAGGGCAAGTTGAGCATGCACTATCAATTTTTGAACAACTGGCTAAGTACAATGGCTAAGTACAATGTTGTTTCATGGACCACCATGATCGGGGCTTTATCATGAAATTGCCAACTTGAAAAGGCTCTTGATATTTCCAAAAAATGCCATTTCGAAGTGTAGTCACTTGAGACACCACCATGACCATGGCAATTTTCAGCAAATGCCCGATTGCCATACCGTCTCTTGGACTGCAATGATTTCTGTATGTTGCGAAGATGAGCAGATGGACAAGGTTCTTGAGTTGTCTCTAATTTATCAAACAAATTGACAGTTATAGTTGCTGGTTATGCCAAGTAAGGCGAAGTTCATAGCTATAGAACTGTTTGCGGATGCCCCTAAAAGAAACGTTGTTTCATGGAATGCTGTTATTGGAGAAAGTGCTCAAAATGGCCATGGCATCATAGTTATGAACCATGGCCATGGGAAACGCAACGGGTCCCAAAATTTTAGAAAACGAAAATGGCAACGGAACACGAAAACGTATAACACGAGAATATTCTCCACAATACTTTAACTTAAAAAAAAAAAAAGGAAAGGAAGGAAGAAAAGTTCAGCAAAATTCAAAAAAATACAAATGCATATATATTGAGATAAAGAAAAGATTATAGCTGCTGAGAATAGTAAAATAAAGTCATATTAAAGAGTGAAGTTCAAATTTTCTTGCTAATATAAGCCGAAATTCAAATAAACCAAACCGATCAAAGTGCACCATAACCGTGTGAAGAACCATCGTGTGAAGCTAAAATAGAAGAAGGCACGAAATTCTCTTCGTAAGGTGGGATATGCATCGCCACTATCCAAAAGTGGCTCACCTTCAATGTCATACTTTGCCAATTAAACAAAATTTTTATCGTCCTCCATGTCTTCCTCATCACTTACATTCTCTAATAATTCATAAAGTGCAATGCTTTCTTTTTTGGCAAAACCAGTATAAACTTCTTTCTCGATAGTCCTATAGCTTTGCAAGAGTTCTTCTCTTACTTGCCACATGCCCAAACACATTAAAAAGGCACTCAACATAAGAACTAGCCCCTTGGCTAAGTACTCTTACAATAAGCCTTTGTGTCGGACCCATAATCCTCCCACCAAAGAGCGGAACTTACAAGATACTTGTGAATCATGTGTGCCAAACCGACCCCTCTTATTGCAAAAATGATGAAGTTGATTCTTAATCATTATTCTTTCTTGATGTGTAGAAACTTTTCTCAAGAACCATGTTCCAACCACGCCCCACATCTCTACCCGTTTCTTGAGACCCCATTTGAATCGGATCTAATACATAAGCTTTAGAGTGAAGGCGTGAACGATATTTGTTACATCTTCTTGTGCAAAGATCTTTGCTTCCTCCATATTTCATGTCGTCCTTTTCAATCTTGCTATTATGCTCCACCATCTTAACCATACCCTCATACACTTTCCCAATGCATGGAGTCATGCCGTCAACAAACTTCATCATCAATACAATTGGCTCGACAACTTCCAAAAGTTGTGCCACTTGTTTCCAAAATTCATCACCCATAACAATATTGTAAGAACATGTACCTGCCTGAGTGCTCGCAAATTTGAAGCTTTGATAATCACCACAAACGAACAAGTGACCATCTTAATTCTTGCATTCTTTCAAGCATGATGAAGTTGTAGCCAAACCTTGTCTCAGCGTACGTTTTAACACCTTACCATTGTGATTATCAGTAGTTAGCTTCTGAAGAATGATTCGCAACAGAACATGGCCATTAACAAATGTGACAATAAATTTCCCTTGACTACTCACATTTGCATTCTCAGCAATACCACCGATATCCTTCAACAAATTATTTAAGAATTGAGCCATGCAAGGTATGAAAAAAATATGTGGATACTCTTTCTCAATGTTAGTTACGATTCACAATAGAGCATGGCCATTAACAAATGTGATAATAGATTTCCCGTGACGTGACGAATCACATTTGCATTCTCAACAATACTACCGGTACCCTTCAACAAATTATTTAAGCAATGAGCCATGCAAGATGTAAAGAAAATATGTGGATACTCTTTCTCAATGTTAGTTCCCGCCTCTCTATTTACCTCTCACCAATCAGACACAATTTCGATCACATTTTCAGAACCCACAGTCATCTCTACATCTATTTTATAAATTCGGATTTTCCGGTTTGACGAAAACTTTTTTGGAATTCTTTTTATCCCAATTTCCTAAGATTTTAGGGAGTTTAGACGCCGGAATAAAATTCCGATTATCCAAAAATCGCAAAAAATTCATTTCCTATGATTTGATATTTTGGGGCTTTGTTATCCGTCCCCTGGTTTCTGTTTTCCTGGATTTCTTATCCTGGCCCATCCTCTGCATGCTTGCGAGAGTTGCTTTTGGCATCGACACACACTGTTGAGACATGCAATTTTAGGTGTGATTTTGAGAAGGGTTTTTCATTCTGGCAGTTACCGATTTTATTTTTCCGCAGAGGAGATTGTGAGCTGGACGGATTCTTTAGCCAATTTCGTTTTTCATGAGTCGATTTACAGGCCCAAAAATCGACTACATGCTGCCAGAGGTCCAGATCTATGGTACTCACGAGAGCAGATCTATTCCGGTTTTTTGTTTCAAGGTACAAAATAAACACTATTTGTTTATTTATCTGCGGAGCTTTTTGTGAAGCTAGATTCCGGGAAGTTTTCTTCAACAATAATTAGTGATTCCATTCAGGTATTACATGGTTGAAATTGTGGATTTTTTTCAGCTATTTTTGGCATTCATGTTCGTCACTTACAGATCGGGCTGACTATGAATACCACTTTGGAATTTGCTATTAGCTATAATAGCAGATTGGCTATGGACTAAGCAAGAATAATAGGCAGGTAAATGATTATCTTTGTCCGATCTTTTTTTCTTTTTGCTAACATTCTTCCTTAGCTCTTAGGTTTTGTGTTTTACTGATCTCTTTCTTCGATTCTGTTCCAGGTAACATGATAAGGGAATGGAGAAATCAAAGTTGAACCTATGGCTACTTTACACTAGGCCGCGATATTCCAGCCCATTGTTTATGTTAACTACAAGGGTGATCCTTAACCGGTGAAGTAGGCATAGAAGTAATTCTTTTTGTTACTTTTCCCTCTCAAATCATGGCTGCTCTATGAGAAGATTGGACTGAATTAATCCTCTCCAATAGGTCGTATCATTCTACTTAGATCTTCCATGATTTTAAAGTACGACATGATATCAATTCTTCTACATGAAGGCACAACTCAAAGATCTGGCAGTTGCCTTGGAAATACATGAGCCTACAGGAGTCAGAAGAGGGGAGCAAGCAGAGGAAGTAGGTAAGTGTTTTATATTGGATTTATTGTATGGGTGCTTGATTTAACTGTTCTTTTTTCTTATTTCCATGATTATAGCAATGGAGTCTATGTATCGATCAAGATCCAACCCGGCAATTATGTGAGCTAACAGAGAGTATGTTTTCTTAAACTTCAAAATTAGTAATGTCTATATCATCTGCATTATCTATGATGGACTTTATAAATCCATGTTTTACTGGTCGTGGGACTTATTATTTGCATGGTATCATCATCCATCCTTTCGAAAAACATTTCGTGGGTCTTAGGATACAAACCCAAGAAAATCAGGGCGACGTGCTGTTTTCTTTCCATATAGGCTTTCATCTAGGATGTCGTGTTTAATGCAATCATGCCTTTTATGATCTAAGAGCATCACGCCTTTTATGGCCACAGACTTGAGACCCGTAAGCTGATGTATGTACTGCTTATGCTATCAATGCATTTTAGTCTGTGATATATGAGGCCTGCCAGGGTTTATTTTTTTCCAGCCAATGGTTCTTAGATATGCAATTTATGCAAGAATATAAGATTTTCTTGATCCTATTCTCTTTTATCTCAGTAATGTTTTTTGCTTATTTGCAGGACATTATCATTAAAGACCATATTGTTTACCAATGGATTGTCACACATACTACAAACTAAAGAGCATCACATTTGTTGATACTTCATGCATGATGTACTGCGAGCTGCCACATCTGATATCATAGAAGATTTCGTAATTTGCATTTTTTTTTTCCATGTCCTGGAGCTATGTATGGATGAGTTTGTTTATGGAGAAAATGAAACCCGCTAAGATTCTAAACGATTGCTATTGCAGGTGAATGTCATCACATGTGCATTATCAGCATATCACATCATATATTGTACCACAAGTCTCATATACCATGTGTGCAAAGGAGTTGCATTCAGCTACTAAATTAAGAGGGTAAAACTAATGTATCCGACATTGCTTATTCATTGCACTCTCATATTGTTTGCTAAGCCGACTATAAGTCCTACAAATGTGCATCGTAGCAATCCTCAATTGTTGATGCATGCAGATTAAAAGATAGTCTCAGAATAGTACATGGAACGATTGCAGTTTCACCATGTTAAATCCTGCCTTTTTTTAATGTTGTATGAAGGATGAACAACAAGACAATGACATAAATACATTTAGGGTAGCAGCATTTTACTATTTTGGTAATTGCCCTTCTTTTACCTCATTCTTTTGCTTTTGTTTACTTTGTTTCTTAGCTTCACAAAAAGCATGTGATATGGCTTTTAGGGTAGCAGCATCTCACTGTTCTGGTGATTGCCCTTCTTTATCTCCTTATTCTTTTGCTTTTGTTTACTCTGTTTTCTTAGCTTCACAAAAAGCATATGATATGGCTGATAGTTCTATCTAGAACTTGGATATCATGTTTTTGTTGGCCATCCTTTAAAGAACCCAATCAAGAACTTTAGCTGCCTTTGTGAAGAAATTTAGTATGCTTTTTGTCCACTTCTCATTGGAAGTTGAACGTAATTTCCTTTACAAATGTTTCATTTCGTAGATCGTGACTGCTTCATATCTAGCAGGTTGTTTTCTTGAGTACAATGAGCGTTATACTGCAAGGACTTAGCAGTTGTGCCAATGTCCAACTCCTCAATGGTCTGTGTCGTTAATATGGTCCATAACGCAAGATCCTGTAGGAATCTGTTGTGCTAATGTCCAGTTCCTAAATGGTCAGGTGCGTAATTTTCTTAGAGATTCAAGTGCGTAATGTTATAATTCAACATCAATTTCAAGCAGGTGGGTAAGAAACGGATTTCCACTGACTATTCATGTCTGTTATGCTACGTACATTCTGCAACTCCCATATGAGTCCATTACTGCAAGAGAAACAAGGTGCAAATAACACAGCATATAAGCTTATAGAAGGAGAGCAACTCAACGCATTTACAAGTGTAAATTTGAGAGCATGATAATGAATGAATTAATATAATTATTTATGTGTGAGTCGGCAAATGGGACTACATGAGCATGTGTTCCTTTGTTTAATGCTTTTCTCGTTGTAACCTTATTTTTCTGACCATACATCTAACAAATCTACAAAAATCAGTACCTTCTTTGGACCTAGACCACGGTGGTTCTATAAACCAAATATAAGTCGTAGTTTCATTTCATTGTTCATAGTAGTCCACCAACATACCAACTCTAGACGGCATTGAATGTGGTGTGACATTGAGTCTTGGATCATTGAATATATGTACGATATATTGACAAGTAACAAAGTTATTCAAGTATCTCATTCCTTACACCTTGCCTTCCAAAGGCTAGCTATGTTCCACTTGATAGTGTTTTAACTACGGTGTAAGATGCATCAATACGAAATCTCATGCCAATCAAAGTACATTCCAATCAATATGTTATGTCGTATATTCTATATGAATTCTATAGATGCATCATTACATCATGTATTTCACTTATGTCTTGAATACGTTATAGATGCATCAATATGAAATCTCATGCATTCATACCAACCCTACATCGTATATTCTGTATGATGTAATTCATATTATCCCCTTACCAAGTTAGTAACCATAATTAATTAACAATATATGCATGTCGTGGATTGTACGTACCAAGCAACTTTCATTTTCCCATCCACAAATTGTTATTACATGCTTCAACATGACAAATGTTGCAAAATCGGGTAATGTTACCAAGGTGGGGATTCTACCTACATTTTATTGTCCAATGTCCAAGGCCAGAACCAATATAGAACAATCATCTACAAGCGCAAGGAATCAAGTTCAGTATTTATGCCCGGCAACGCCGGGCACCCGTTACTAGTTCTTAGAAGATTTATTCTACTCTTTCTTTCTTTTCCAATATCAGGAGACATTAGAAAGTATGCCTTACCTCTAAAATAGGCCATTGCACTATAAATATGCCGCCCTCTCCTATCCGTCCAATCGCCGAAGATCAATGATACTCCCCATTTCTTCCATTCCAAGCGTATGTCCCCAAGAAGATCTTCCAAACCCTCAATTCTCTCGAACTAAATTCTTTGTGCAAAGCTCATCATAGGTTGGAGACTCGTAGTTGGGTCCATAGCTTGAAACTTTGTTTATCATGACCTTGAAGAAAGGTGAACATGCTACATTAAATACAATATGATCATGGTAAAACCATTTGTAGACAGCTCGATTCACCTCGTCTTTCTTCGGCTTTGGTGGTAAAAAGGAATGGAGGCCACTAGTACGAGCATCATTACAATCATCCATGGGTGCAGGCTACCATAGTCTCCATGTACTTTAGGACCAATGCCAATGCATGCTGCTGCTATGGCCGATTCCCTCCTATACTGCCTTGCACTAGGGATTGCATCTAATTACTTTGCAAGATTTTGTAGTTGTTGCCTCTTCTCATCCGGATTCCCCATACAAATAACAATCCTATGCCCGGGCTCCCCAGTCAAATGGCTACGAGGTCTATCAAAAGCGTAAGTTTTAGTAATAGGACAACTTACATGCCTAATGCTTGAAAGACTCCGATTTCCCCTTCCCCAATATATTCACTTTGTCCCAACAATCCGAAGGAGAAGGTTTTGACCGTTTCTTCCTTGGCGTAACTCTCCTCCTCCTTCCATAAAAATAACCGAACCAAATCAGACCTAAGGGCAACCCCATTTCATCTAAAGATTCCACCAATTGATGAAGGAAATCACCATGGTTTAATCGCAAATGAAGTGATTGTAATGATGTCACGGGGGAGCCACCTAATGTAAGCTATATAGGACACGTGCGTGCATGGGGTCAAGAGAAATTACCCTTATACGGAATTTTCCTCCCCCATATTTCATATACCCCTACCATATTTCCTTTATAATATGTACGAAATTCAAGCAAAAAAGACCCACTCCCATATTTATACGTACTTATACGGTACGATTTTGCCCAAAAAATACCCCCTCCCTTACACTTACATGTTTTTGACAGGTTCTTCTGAATGTTCCCCCCGGGAATGATGTGAAATTGCTATGATAAATGATATGTAATGATATGAAGTGATAAGGTATGGAAGAAATGGAAAGTAATAAGAAAATGAAGTGAAATGGAAATGGAAATGGAAATGGAAAGGGAAAGGGAAAGGGAAAGGGAAAGGGAAAGTAATGAAATTATAGATAAGGTTAAGGGGGTTTCACATTTGTTTTGTGTAAAAAAACGTGGCACCCGTGAAACACGTTCGAAATGACCGTGTTTCGTAACTATGGATGGCATGCTGACCTTTTTCTCCATGCTGATGAGGTTATGTTTGTACATTGCTTTCTTATTGATGGGGTATTTTGTATGACGCATATGTGTACATGATGACAGATTACCAAGTTAAGTCATGCTACATTATTTCTATATTCTACACAACATGATCAAGCATCATAATATACTTTGATTTGCTTGAGTATTCAGTACAAAATATATGCAACGTGGAGCTTAGATCTGCAGATGTTCTTTTCTAACATCAAATTGTTGCGTAACACATGCAATAGGAAATGACCCGAAAGCCGCTTTTCATGCATCTAGTAGGTTGAAATGACTTTAATTTGAAAATTCGGAAGTCATTATGGAAATTATTACAATCTTTAAAGCTTATGCGGTTCCAATTTGCAAGACAACGAGTTACTTTGCCTTGTTAAGGTTGGTCAGGCTCATCCTTTAGTAATATATCCTCTGTTATATTTCTTGCCACTCTATTCCTTCTTTTCTCTTCCATCCAAGGTAGTGAAACGTAAGGCTCAAACCTATGCTTTAATGTACTGGACATTTCAATATTTGAAACATATCTTGGAAACATTCTTTATTCACAGGTTCAGTCATGCAAAATCTCCTCTCCTCTTATTCATAGGTTCAGTCATGGCCATGCTAGTCTTCAATGACAACATTATATGGCCTCATGCCATCGTTGAATTACGATGTTTATTGGATTAACAAGGTTTACTCATGTTTGTTTTGGGTTTGCAGGAAAAATGTTTGTCTTAACTCGAAGAATCGTGTGGCCCAACAAAACCTTTCAAGATATGAAGAAATGGACAACCAATTTTCTGAACGGCACCAACTCCCATCACTTTGATGAAGATTGTGATTGCACCTGCTCCCGTGGAATGGATTTTGACGGTAAGAGGGCCCTGATCCGTCACCAAGGACACCTCCAATAGGTATAACTTTGCAAAGACACAGTATTGTCCCTGTCACTACTGCGACATGACTCAAACTACCAAAGGACTTGATCCTTTGAAACTGTGTAAGGATGAATATGAGGAACATTAGATCGAAAAAAACAGAGTGGGAAAAAATCAACTGACTTCAATTGCCAGCTTCAATTTTGAAGCTGCCAAGATTAAACTTTATATCTTATATGCAGCTTATTTCTTTTTTTGTTTTTAGCCTTCACCTTTTGGTCCTCGAGGCTTATAAGGGTTACAACTCCTCTTCAAAGAGTTCACTTTTTGTACATATAAATATAATACAATACCTTTTAATAAAAATAAATCTTTCCTGTTCCTACTTAAAAGCAAAGTATGTATTGTTATCCTTTGTGAGAATGTCAACTATAGTTGTGCAAAACATCACATCTTAGCACTCCCTATAAACACAAATATATCTAGAACATGTGCTTCACCTACAAAGTTCGTTATGTTTATCTATTCCATATGGCAACAACTAATTGTCCAGCATCGTCAGGCACACACTACTACAGTATGTATTACGGCATAATTACATAGAACTATTTTATATAACTAAGGAACAACTTGCATAAAAGAGATATATAAATAACAAAAATGTCCACTCTCTGTCACAAAAAAACTTCAGTCAATTGTAATATAATGTAAATTCTCGCTCTGCGACTCGCATGAAACCACAACATCGAGGTAGCCCTTTCATTCATCTCAACAGTTTGACTACAATGGTATAGAGTGGGTAGTTGCACATCACAAGCTACCCAAAAATAAAGAAACATAGAGAATATCCAATTATAACACCTGAACCCCAAAATATAAATTTGATTGCTATAGATGCTGCCTAGCATACCTACTAAAAGCTTATCGAGGGGATTAAGAAACCTCGCCCTTCCGGGTTTTCGAGGAAAAACCCTAGCAATACGCCCTCTACAAGGGGCTTAGACAAACGCAAGGCTGCTAAACATTCCCATAAAAAAACCTACGCTTCAAGACGAAGACCGGAGTCGTGCATCATCCCTACACCTGCACAACCAGCACTAAAACACAAGAGTGATTAAATAGAAAACCTCAAAAAGCAAACGGTTGTTCAGGCGTGCCACGCCACAAAAACCTCAACAAGCGAGGAGCTGGTTACGCGTGCCACATGATAATTTATACAAACAACATTATAAATAACAAATTTAAGGG
>JAANSK020281269.1:0-10999 GCA_011763485.2 Isoetes engelmannii | reverse complement strand
TTAAGTGGCAGAGGGTATGCTGGACCAATTCTGGGCGATGAACCCAGAATAGTTCCAGTAACAACTCTAGTGTTAAAGTTCTAGAGGTGAGTAGTACCCCTGATTGTGCTTCTTTAAGATTACTTTTTGTTGGTTATAATGTTCAATATGTGTTTTGTACAGGAGACTTGAGATAAAGCTAGTGACGGTTTCGAACTTCTTTATCAACACTTGATAGTTACTTCAGGAAGGTAAAGTTTGGGAATCCGTATTTGTATCATCAGATAATATTGTTAACTTCTAAAGTAAAGCGAATTTCTTGCACAACCATTCCTACAGATCTCTCTTATTCAAGTGCTGTCTCTTCAAAATGTGTTACTTATTTCAATTTGGTAAAAGTTTCCGCTGCACCTAAGGTGTCCATGACACACTTGAAATCATCGAGCAATGTGGGATTGCTTTAACTGCTACAATACATATTTTGGCAGGATGGATAAAAAACCAAGCATTTTGGTATGCTTTCGATGCTGAAAAATGGGATCTTATTATTTTATGCAGTTCCATTTTACATCAGCCACTCAAATGGTGAGAACCTTATCATTTGAAACATTCTGAGAAAACAAGCGTCCATGGCTACAGCTCCTTCTGGGTACTTGGAGGTTTACTATGGCGTAGAGTTTTGTTACGGACTGCCATATTCATGTTCATCCTTATTATCATTTAGATTGAAATATCAGAGGTTCTGCACTTAGCCTACCAACTTCTACATGGAAAGACAGAAACCATGTATACACGATCATGTTTACTTACATTTTTTACAGAGGCAGATTGTAGAAAAAGTCAGTTTTAATACATCATTTGGTAGATCATCGACTTGTCATGTAAGTTATGCGATGCATTCTTTCTGCTTTCAGGTCTTCAACATGGGTGAAAGGGGGGTTCCAGGTAGTGTAGATATCTTAAATTTGCCACAAAGGAGGGCACATTTACAACACCAAAAACCATATCCCACATGTGGGAGAAATGGGATCAAACTTATGTTCCTCAATAGACTTTTACATTTTCATCAGGGCATTCTATTTTATCTTCTAGAAAAACATTGCATTAACATGTTTTCTAAATTACTAACATGTTTCCAAAGCTTAGTCATCTCCAAATGACAACAAATACCTGATTTACTTAAAATGATAATTCGATCTTCAACTCAATGCTACATTTGGATTTTCAACATGATACCACTTATATAGCAATTCTTGCTCCAACTTCAAAGTTTTCCAACATACCAAAAACTCTATCGATATCTATCTGCTAGAAGCCACCAAACATGAACCTCAACATATACTTCGAAAACGAACACCCAAACCTTCCATCTTTTCCTTTCTTGACTTCTCCCACAACTTCCCACCCAATCCTCTACGTGGAGACTAATCTCCTAATCATTCGGCATTCTATTTCCTTACAAAACAAATTGCATACACATCTCTAAATGACACGCAAGAAAGTCACATCTAGGCTCCGTCTTGAAAGCTTTGCAAGCCCAATTCACATATGACAAAATTTAATCTACTAGATTTTCCTCCGGGGGGTGCACCTATTGTATAGGGGGTATACCACATGCGTGCACGGGGTTCCTCAAAACCCCCCCGTATACGCCTTAGAAATCTACCAAAAACCCCCTTTTCAGCCACATATTACCCCAGAATTACCTAAAAAACCCCAGAATTGTACAAGTATATGTAAGTTTGAACCTAAAAAAAACCCCTTTTGGGTCACGCACTGTGGTCATACGGATTTACACTATGTGAACCCCCCTTGGATTTTCCTACTTCGGTTTCTATTTTTGTTAGTTCTGTAAAACATTTACATGACCTATTACCAATTCTACAATTACAATCATTCTATTTTTTTTGGGCATATTCTTAAGTATTTCTTTTGCAATCACGTGCGATGCAATTAACATATTGGATGCCATACTGCAAAATAATTGCTATTTTGTTCGACCATACAAAAGCCTCCTACATTCATCTACTCTAAATAATAGTCTATAACTCGTACAAAAATAGCATGAGCCCATTAGTTGTTTCAAATGTTCATATGCTAGAAAGAAATCAAACCATGGTTCCTACTAACCTTTAATCCTATCCTAGTTTGGCTCCTTAGTAAAGCTTCCTCTTCTTCTTCCCAGTTTTTCTTTGCTCTCCTATCTTACCCTTTTCCCAACCCTGCGTTTCTGCAAGTTTTTTTTCCCCTATAAGTCCGTTGAGGATGAAGCTTTGTATTCTAAGGCGTAAAAGTAATGAGTTTCTGGGAAAAATATCTTAAAAATAAATTAATGTTTTTCGAAAATACAAAGAAGATGTCTTTATTAGCATCCACTGAGCACCGAGTGTTACTGACACAAAAAGTGTCCCCCACTTGTATGCTTTGACTCAAAGCAAAATTAGGTAGACGAGCATCACCCATAGCAACTACCTTCTGAAAGTAAAATGATATGGCAGTCCATTGTAGCCCTCTGGAAGGGCAAGAAACATGTCTTCTACAACAGGATCTTGTATGGCACTGTGGACTTTACCTCAAGTACGCGCGCCAAGAAGGTCTTCTGTACTTGTTCCAAGTCATTCCAGGTAGCAAGGGATATTATCGGGCCCCAAACCTCAACTCCCTATAAAAAAACATGCTCGCATTGAAGAAGTGGGACTGATGACCCCAGACATACAACTTTGCTTTGTGACTGTTGTTCTGCATTGCATATGGTGCCGTCCAACCTGTCATGATGCGCAACCAGATGGAAACATCCCAACGTGTGGTATTAGGAAACTCAATTCCCAAATACTTGTAGCTCGGAGCCACCTCTACAGTTTTCCCTTGGTAAGTGAAGGAGGGGGGCCTTGGCTGGCGTGAGGATGAAACTGGCAGTACCCTAGTTTTGGCCAAGTTAATCTGCATGCCTGTGGATTGGCAGAAAGTGTCTAGAGCATCCAGGTGACGCTGCATGTCGTCTGGATTGTATTCAAGAGGTCTATTGTCATTAGCATATATGAGTTGTCTATGTGGTGCACGAGTTGAGCGCCCAACCGCCCGTGTTTCGCAAGCCAATCTTCTAAATGATCAATATATAGGCCAAAGAGCGTCGGGGAGAGGGGACAACCCTGGCATACTCAATCAATTCATTTTTCCAAACAAGTTTTAACAGATAGATACCCCCATAGCATCAAAACAAAATAATGAAAAGCCATCAATCAACTCCTTTTTCCAAACAAGTTTAATAGATATATACATTTTAACGTCCACGAGAAGCTCATGGAGCTTATGGCACACACAAGACACCCAGATGGAATCTCCGCCACCACTGTACATGGTTGAAATTAGTGGTCTTGAAAGGTCAAAAGACATATTTC
Source organism: Isoetes engelmannii (assembly GCA_011763485.2). NCBI lineage: Eukaryota > Viridiplantae > Streptophyta > Lycopodiopsida > Isoetales > Isoetaceae > Isoetes > Isoetes engelmannii. The sequence continues at coordinate 7,622 of JAANSK020281269.1, read as the reverse complement.
ATGTCTTTCTTTGGGTCCTTCTTCCACTAACTATACAGTGATTATGGCCACTTTCGCAACGAAGCCCGTGATCAAAAGCTCCACACAAAATGATAATGCACAAACTCCAAATGGAATTGGACCTACACCACTGAATGGAGTAGAGGGCTACGTTGGTGCCTTGCTTTTTTAGGTTGCTCGAAGGGCAAACACTAAGGTTGGGGGCTGTGGTTGTGGGATATGTCTCGGATATGCCGGAGACGTCGAGTGAGTTATGTTTTGAAGGCCCAGATTAAGGATGGTGCTAAGGGAATATGAATTACAGTGTTCCCACTTTTCTTTCTATTTGCAGTCGGACTTCTCTTCCTATAATCGCCTTTGAAAAGTAGAGTGTTGATGCGGTTCCTTGGATACGTCGGAGAGCTCTCGCATTGATGCCTCATCAACCTCATCTATCCTCTGTGTCTACAAAGTAGGTCTCATCGACCTCTGCTATTCCCTGCAACAAAAAAGCAGGCCAACTCGCAGGGCTTGTATTAGTACGTCAGAGAGCTCTCGCATTGATGCCTCATCGACCTCATCTATCCTCTGTGTCTACAAAGTAGGTCTCATCGACCTCTGCTATTCCCTGCACCAAAAAAGCAGGCCAATTCGCAGAGCTTGTATTATTTCTGCTCTGTTTTTCTTTTCTTCGAAGTTGAAATTTTGGGTTTCTCTTCCCCCCCCCCCCTTTTTTTTTTCTTTTTGGCTTCTAGGTTGTTTTGTGTTTTGCTGCAGATTGGCGTGCGCCTTGTCGATTCATAGAGCCGGCATTTCAAGAGCTCCCCAAATTTACATTTATGCAGGTAGATGCCAACGAGCTAAAGGTACTACCATAAATCTGCTTTTCGAATTGCAGCCACGCTATTACAACGTTAAAGCTTTTGCCGCTGTGATGGAATTGCTGGAATCATTAAATTTTTAAGCATATGCTAAACTCATGCCTCAACTCCGAGTTGCAAAAAATGTCTTCTCAATGGATGAAGTTAAACATAAACTAAAAGCAATGTGTAATGGTAAAGCAACAAATATAACAAGAACGACAAGTGCATTAATGGGAGGGGATGAATTGATCAGCGTGATAACTAAGCAGTTAAATATCGCAGTTAGACAAGGATTACCTAAACTGTGGACATATTGCAAAGTGGTACCTATTTACAAAGCAGAATACAAGCTAGATGTCAGAAATTCTAGGACAATCACGATTGAAAGCACTTATGTATATTTGTTAGGCGGGATACTAGAACACAAACTTAGTAATTAGGTCGGCAAAAATCATAAGCGTGCTCTTTGTCAAGTTGGTTTTTGCAAGAACCGTAGCACTCTAGTTCTTGCATAAATTTTTAGAATTTTGATAGAAAAGGCCAGTGAACTTAGAAAGAGTCTCTATCTAGCTTTAAAAAACTTTTCCAAGGCTTTTGAGATGGTACCCCAAAAAAGATTGGCTGATAGGATGGAAAATATGGGAATACCAGAGCAAATTAGGGGAGCAAAAAGTAATGGCCAAACTCTCAATAGACTTGAGCAAATAGGTCAGAAGCATCATTGGAGGCAGAGAAGACTCTTTTTTGTCATCTACACTGTTTGAAATCTATATTAATGAACTTGAAATATGGCTAAGGCAATTGTTGGGACAAAGATTGGTGGGATATTACTCAAGCTTCTCGTTTATACAGATGATGTGGTGTTGATTGCAAATTCTTCAGAAGGGCTTCAGAAACTTTTAGATAACCTTAGCTCTTTTTGTGATGCAAAGATGATGTCAATAAACTTATCCAAAACTACGATAATGGTATTTGAAACTATAGACCAGATTTTGTATACAGAGGGACTCGGCTAGAGATTGTGGATAATTATGAATATTTGCATTTGGAAATTTAACACATGTTACAAATGGAAAGAAGGCTTAAGGAAAAGGATCACGAGAGGGAAGGCGACAATATATAACATGCTTAAACGATGCCACAAAACAATCTAGCAAGCTGGGGTCTGAAGAGAGTGTTGTTCAAAACATTTGTTCAAATAATAGTTGTTTATGGCGCATCAATCTAGGACCAACAATATCAGCTGGGCATTGGAAAGAGGTCGACTAGATATTGGAAACTCTTATATAGATATAGAGATAATTTTTTTAACGTCACGCCACTAGGCATTAAAAAACAAATACCATGTGCAATCATCCTTGCAAAGTCTGGGACGATACCGATGGAAGCGGAGGCACTATGATGATAACCTTTGTAAATAGAACAGGGAAGTCAACAGATCATATAATGGGGATCAAAACAAATAACTGGTAGGACACTGACTTAGGTGCAAGAGAGTTGGGTCGAATGAAAGCTGTAGAGAAACTTAAGGTCTACAACGACATTTTAACGAATAGAAGTAAATGTTATGGTCGTCTACATAGAAACAAGATGATCTTAAAGTCCATATCTCTAGAATGAACTAATACACGATAGCCAGATACATGATGAGCTCATATATCTTGCAGATAGAGGCCGAAAGATGGGCTAAGGTTCTCAAAGAAGAAAGGAAGTTCAAGGTTTGTGATTGACAACATGTTCTTTTAATATAAGGCATATGCTTGAGTTTACAGATAGTATCTTTTATGAGAAGCATTTCTAGAAAATACCACTTCTAAAAGCTCAGGTCTTGCAAGCTGCTAATGTCCATTTTCATAGATATTTCTAGAGCTGGTTTACCATTATGCTTAGTGGAAAATATGAATTATGCATAATAGCTCCATTTTGTTATGCTAAAGATGTTTTTTTATAGGTTCACTATTAGAATTCGGTGGAACTTATGAGATTTTCATCCAGCACATTTCTGTTTGAAATATGCTATATCATGTTCTACCATTATCTTAATACGTATTTCCATTAACTAAAAAAAATACGAAAATCATGCGTATCTTGATGGCAAGTTCTTTCTTCGAGGTTTCTTCTGGTGGAGAAATACAAGACATATATGGCCGAATATTGCACATAGGTTTCGTAGAACTTTGAATAGTAGACTTTTTATCCCTGTTTCTTATTATCCAGCCAGTAGACACCTATTATTCGAGGTTCCGGCAAGGTTAGAGCAGAGCAAGGCGAAGCAAATATAAGTATTGGTATTTTTTTGTTTAAGCACTTTGCCTTTGCATCTGCAAATCTTTATAGCAACAGCTCAAGTTTATAGTGAGATCACGAATTTTTGAAGTCATGATGAAAGCCAAAAAGTCCAACAACATCAAAAGGGGGCTTAGAAAATCGAAGGCACAACGTTTTGCATTTATGGCAGGAAAATTGATATGTTTGAGGACGAAATTGTTGGGTATTTAGATCTAGACTTATAAAAAACTTCAAAACCTCAACTAATGGACATGGCCACCAAGGTGCTGCTGTCCCCAGGAGATTTGGAATACAATTATTTAATTTTCTGCCGTCCATCGTGTCTAACCTGTTGCAAGAGAAAAGAGCATGTATTTATGTATGTGCATGTATTTATCCATTTATGTGTGCAAAAATCATGATGTAAAAATGCATGTATTTAGAACCATTATCGAAAATGTTTGTGGCCCTTGTTCTGGTACAACAAAGGGAATATTCTACAAATCAATAGCTACAAAGAAAAGATAGACATAAACCCATAAAGATACCAAGAAAGAAAGAACTATTATATAATTGAAAGACATAAACCCATAAAGAAATACCACGAAAGAAAGAACTATTATATAATTATGAGCTAGGTAGGGCTGTCTTTTGGGACTCGTGCCGAGAATATGTTGAAAACAAGAGAAATACCTGTATTGACCCATTCTCTTCATTCCACTCTAATCCACGTTCACGCTTATGGCGCGTTCAGAGGCATGGTGGACCACTAACATGGTTGGCTCCCTGCTCAGGTGTCCCCGACTCCGATGGGTGAGGACACACCGAAAGAACTTATGTCTATAAGGTGGGGGAATAAAATATAAATTTTTATCGTTTACCGAGCCCAATTGGCCTATGAGACCCAAACAAAGAGTAGTTTCCACTTCTATGAGACCCAAACAAAGAGTAGTTTCCACTTCCCTCCCCACGTAATGAACGCATATATACAGTTTCAAAACTTCAAAACACATTGTTATTTTTAATTAAGATTATCAAAACACATTGTTATTTTTAATTAAGATTATCAAAACTTAAGAATTTCTTCCAAGCGGACCTATGCTTACATTGTGACCAACTTCGAGATTATCATTTTAAGCCTATAGGATGACTGGGCAAATCTATGCTCACGTTCAAAATATATCCATTATTTTTGCAAGTATATAGTGATAGATCTATTATAACTTAGATGTCCTATGCCTGTAATACCAAACATATTTTGGGCAAAATAAACAAAACATATTTTGGGCTAGTTTTATATAGGAGGTGAATTCTATAATAACTGCAGCAGAAATCAATTTTATCCTTTCGACACCAATTAAAATCTCTGTTCTTTATTCAGAGAGGGAATGGCTCTAGGTCCAGGATTTCGGGTAGGAAATCAGGACATAACAGAGAAGAAGGCCATTCTCGACCGGTGATCAATCAGAAAATGGACACCGAGATCGATCTTCGACGTGAGACATGGCAAAGGATGGACCTGTTTTCCTGGGTGGTAGAAAGGGATAATAGACCAATTGTAGTTTAAATGCTTGCAGAAGATTCTTTAATGTTATTATTAAGAGACAGATTGATTATGGACGCATTCAGATAATGTTTTTATGGGTGAGTGAATGCATCTTTGAAGAGCGACGTCCGAATTTTGACACCATCTTTTCCAGCAACTGCAGCAGCATACCTATGAAAGGACAACATTCTACATTATTGGGAAAACAAACAATGGATTCAACTAAAAACCAACTTACGCAGTATCCAGAATGAACCCATGTTCCACAACTCCATCAACAGATTTTATTTCCTCCGCTACCTGTGCTGCAATAATCAAACCAAGAGACAACTAAGAAAAAAAGCAAAGATTCCTATATCGAAAAAAAAAATGGAGTTCTAAAGGATGTAAGGAAAGGACCTGCATTTGCAATGGGGGATGAGAAAATCACATCTAGGATAAAATGGCCTTCATTTGTTATAAAGGGGAATTCACCTCCCATAGGACTAGCATCACCATGACTTGGTCTTCGCCATACCTGGATGGATACAATATGCTTTAGATAACCAACTCACATACCATTAAAAAAAGCTGCCTAACAAATTTACCTCAGCATCCCCAAGGAAAAGATCATCAATTTCCTCTGCAATATCCATCCAGTTTTTCTGCAGCAAAAAATTCACAAACTCAATTGGGGAAAACATACTACCAAAATGCATACAATGTAATGAGCAACCTGTTGAATCACTATAGGAACTGCGCCATCTAGTTCGGCAACAAACCTTGCTTCATCTACAATAAAGACAAATTGGTCTGCTGCTTTTGCAATGCTCTGCAATGCGCAATATTATACTTTGACTGAAAAATAGAGAGCACAAAAAACAAATACTGAAGGAAGGATCTTTACTTTCTCCTTGATAATGGATTCACGTCCAATGGCACCTTTTCTGCCAATTAATGCATATAAGGTGCCTTCTTGAACAATATCCACATCATCGAATGCGAAATCTATCTGCCATAACAATCTAAGGATACAAATAATTCATCCATGATTGACAAGGAATTTCAGTTACAAAAGTTCTGGTCCACTTACCTTAGGAAGCCCATCAGAAGAGCCTAAAAGTGGCACTCCAGCTTTTGCAGCTTCACAAGCAGAAAAACTAGACCTGCATATAACCAACATCATGAAACTGCAGGTTTTGCATAACCCTAAATTACGCTACAACTCACATGGCAATGCCTTTGATATTCTTGAGACTCCCACCTCTGATTCTGTTTCCCAAGTGTTTAATAGCCATGCAAGAAGCAGGTCCCGTGCCTAAACCTAGGGTCATGCCACTCCTTACAAAATAGCTAACCTAAACTTTCATTACAGGAAATCAAAATAAAACCATAGCCGTTGAATCATCAAGCCACAAAGGAGCTTACCATTTGTTCAGCTGCATCGTCAAGATTGGCTGATGCTTTCAGGGTTCTGTGAAGTCTACGAGGTTCAATTTTGGGAGAGGCGTTTGTCCTTGAGGATGCAGGAAGGGAAAAAATGCCTCTGTTTGTTGGTGAAAGAAAATGCTGAAAGGCTGCCACCGGAGCCATGGACATCTGGCCGCATCAAACGAACCATTTAGATGCTTTAAACGCATGATTGTAGAATTGTAGCAGGATCCGTTAATTTCTTATCCCCTACAGGATTCTCGTTATCAACCATACGGATATAGGGTTTGTGATATTAATCTATCATGTCTATCATATTGCATATTCCCTTAAAAATATCTCCTCCTCCTCCTCCTCTAAAACCATGGGCCTCGATGTTTATTTTGCTCTAACCGTTCTTAACCGTTGGATTGGAGGTGGGTTAAATCGCAGAACCTGGAGCAAGTTAAAGATTATCATGATAATCTGCAATTGCAAGAGATTATTGTGATAATTTTTCGAATATTCTTTTGTTCTAATCTGACCCTCCTTAAATGTTCCATGTGGCTAGTAATCTTCTTACTACAGTCGTCCATTGCCTGTGTTCGTCCTTGCCGTCTAGTCCGTCTTCTGTTTCTCATTTCTCTATTTTGCTGCAGGAAACAAAATGCATGAAGAGACGATCACTTGTTGGGTTATGGTGAGTAGATATTGGACGGAAAACCATCAAAACTAGACATGCATTGCATCCTACAAAAAAAACCCAAAATAGTTTACCTGAATATAAGCATCAGATTTGTCTTACAAGATTTTTGTTGAAGCACGAATAAATGGCTCTTTCTGTGTGAAAGTAGTTTCAGTCAACGGATCAAGATACTTTTTGGTTCTTGTACCTTATAGCTTACTAATAAGCAAACTAAGAATGATATATAGTAGATTCAGTCCACAACAGATCAGAACTGGAAGTTCTCTTGTTTCTAGCTCAGTAAATTTAATCAGAGTATGCTCAAGCTGGCAGAGCATCCAATCGTTCATAGTCGTATAGAAGTTCATTTCCATTTGACCAAGGTGGGTTATTGGATCTGCAATACGTATCTATAAAAAACAAATGGAAGATATCTTCATCAAACTGCTTCTATATCCTTAGCTAAAAGCAATTCAAAGAAATGCTGAGGTAGTGAGCTACACTGGATAAACCAAGTTCCTTAGTGGAATATCATGTAAAATATGTACCAAGTTGTACTTTTTATTGATCAAGTTCGTGTTCCATGATCATACCTTGCTTTTTGTAGTGCAATGTAATTTACTCGTAAGTTACCTTGACAGAAAAGGCAGTACAAACATAGCTTTTATTTGTAGTTCAGCAGCACCATGTCATTTGTCATTCTCCCAATGACATGGTTTTTATCAAGTCTTTAAAGAAATTTCATGAGAATCTGGGAGGACGCATTAAAGGATTTTGAAAATTTGATCTTTCTTGCAAGTACATACTTCCAAATCCTATAATAACACAACTACCAAGTAAGTTTAAGATCCTATAAGAGTACCTTGAAGATGTTAGCAGCCATAGTCAGTGT
>JAANSK020281268.1:0-20571 GCA_011763485.2 Isoetes engelmannii | reverse complement strand
ATGGGGTTAGCACTCCTGTGGAAAATGGGGTTAGCACTTTTGGTAGAGTTCAAAATCAAAGAATAATGGCAAAATAGCGGAATCGTGGTTTATACATATAAAAGATGGTTCTATGCGAACTTTGGGTGTGGAAGAAGAATGGATGCTAATCAAATACAAAAAGCTAGTGGAGGCGCTCGCAAGATATTCTGAATTTCATTTCTCAGTAGATGACAAGATTGGATATAGAAGAGAGTGCATCGTGACATGCAAAGATTGTCTGGATCCACATCTTGTAAGGATCCAGCATGATATTTGATGTAATGCTGAATTTAATATGAAAAAAAAAAACAAAGTTTCTCTTAGTTTAATGTGGGTTCAACACCTAAGTGCAAGATTGCTTATAATTACATGAGATTAATGCGACATCTTAATTTAATGCGGATTTCTTGCGGACCATCCTTGAAGTATCCTGCTTCTGTGTTGCAGCATTCATAGATAGTGCTTTGGCCACACAAGATCATTCCATTTCCTACATGATCTGCTTAACTTCACTGTTTTGTATTTGTCTGGGTGACTACCCAACGTACAGTGACCTCAAATGTATATCTTTGTCCAAGTACAACTCTGATGCAGTAACATCTAATCTTTTGACTTTTGTATGGTGTGAACCTTCATTACTGTAGGTTATTATCATGTTGCCATATACTACGATGCTTTTAGTAACTTGAAGCATCCAGAAATAATAGCCTGGTATCTGTAATTATGTTTCATGATATATAATATGAAGCCGGTGATGACATGGTAGCTAAATATGCTGAATCATTTGAACACCCTTTTTGGGTTGCTCGAAGGGCAAACCTTGGCTTTGAGGGTTGGGTGGAGGAATCTTTCAATCCCATCCGTCCGATTCACAATCGGACATCCGTCCGATTCACAATCGGACGACCTATATCTTTTGGGCATCTGCGTTAGGAGGCGTGAAGCAATCGCTATGGTCTCCGTTGATTTTCATTAGGATGTCATTACGGTGGGATCTGGCCGTCGAGTTGGTTGCTTGCTTGGGTCCAACACATGTGCAAAAGTTTCATGTTATAGATGGGTTTTGAACCAATGATATTTACTTACAAGTCATTGACTCTTTTAAATGTGCTATTGCCATAATCATATAAATATACCAATCGTCTTCATCTATGTTTGCCAAGTTCCATTCATGAATGCTAAGTGGCGTCCTGCATGCCCACGAAGTGATGCATATTCACCTATGCTAGGTGGCGGCCATACACAATTGGAGTTCATGCAATATATATACAGATGTTCAAGGATGACATAACTTTTCCCGTTCAACATCAGTTGTGAAACATTATTGTTCAAGTTCTCTTGTTCTCTTGTATCCTAGTAGATATGTACATATTCTTTAGTCTTCTTGATTATTTTTAGTTCTAAATTGTAATTTTCTTGTAACCTTTGACCTCATTCTGTATGTTTACTTCGGGCAACCCACAGTGCGTTAGCACTTTTTTTTTTGTGGCGAGAGCTTCAACTGTCTTCTCCCTACCAGTGAAGTGCTTGTTGATGTGCTTGCAATTGATAAGGGTTAATGGATGAGATATGAGATTCTAGTAAAGCTTATTTCGCACAGAGTACGTGACAAATCACCTCAATTATTTAAACACCATTAGTGGCAGATATTCTGATTAAGTGAACATATTAGGATATCATAGTTTTACGAAATTGTAGAATGTTCGCTTTATCAACTGATAGTGACCTGGAGGAAATCTTGGAGAAAAAGTCTTTTGGTTCTAAGGTCGTTAAATTATAGTTCATCTAACTTAGTTCCTTTTCCTTTGCTGCCTCATGCTCCCTTTAAATTCACCGCTGTCACAGCCCAACACTATACCTCTAATTCATCTTAATTCTGGAAGAAAGACATAAAAAGTGCCTTGTTAGTTCCGAAACATCTTGGAGCTACATTTCATGTTGTGACACTTCTTACCCCACCTCAATAGGTTAAGGATGCAATCGTTGTTGACTATTTTGAATGGTGTTAATAAAATTGATACTGAAATGTTAGCGTAATGGAACACCATGCTTTGGGGATGATTTTTTTTTTGAAGGACGTCAAACTTTATTAAAAAACCAGATGAAAGACAATTACAAATGCACAGGCGGGATTAAAGATCCACTGAGTAAGACCACCGGCCTATGCATAAGATAACACACTCAAATAACTCTCAAAGACCAACTGGCGCTTGGCAGGAGCAAGCAAAGAACAATGGTAAGCCTTAACAATTTTAGCTTGTGCGTCCTGGAGGACAGCAACAGTAGGAGTGTCAACGCCCTTAAAGACACACAAGTTTATGCGCTTCCAGATAGACCACAACGACCACCCTGACGCTAAGTGAAACGCCTGGCTTCGCAACTTGTTCCAAGTATCCGGATAAGTAGCCAAGAGGACCTGCTGACTTGTCAATGTCACATGAAAAAGAAAAAACAGCCAAGACCAAACAGGCTGGAGGTGATCACATAGGAAAAAACAATGCTCAATAGTCTCATCCTTTGCTTGCATAGTGGGCAGAGTGCTGAGACTCGAGGTTCGAACCTGTGGACAACCACATTCACACGAGGGCATCTATGAAGAATCTGCCACCAAAGCACAGCCACCTTAGAGTGCAGCAGCTTATCCCAAGCCCAAGACCACATACGCCTCCAACTTGGAGGCGGGAGTTGAAGGGACCACTTCGTTGGGGATGATTGCTGGTCTTACTTGGAGTAAAGATACGATTTAATAGCATGGGGTTTAACATGCGGTTCTTAACCACCATCACCTTGTTCTTGGTCTTACTTTGTTTCTATGTCTCCAGTTCGATTGTTATTTAGAACCACCCAAATATTATTTAAGTAGGTGGTCCATAAGTGGCAAAGTTGGTGCATGATTTATGCCAAATTAATATTGCTTGTTGGAGCACGATTTGCCTTCTAAGTCTCATGGTGCCATTGTTGAAATTCAGTAACGGATATCATGATAAATATATATTGAGTCTCATTTCCCTGCTCATGCACTTTGGACACGTTAGGGCTTAGGGTGTTGTAAGACCCAAATATAATTATTGCTTTATATAAGTTGTCACATCTTTTTGTGGGGTGACCCATATTAGTATGTTTTATGTTTACAGATTTGTTGCTTTACCTCTAAATGTTGTTTAATTTCTTTGGTACACGTTGCTTTTGTTGTGCCTCTAACATGCCATTCCGGCTCCCATAATTGTTGCGAGCTTTGTCGACTAGTTTTCACTAAAAATTGCTTGAAATATTCTCTAAGGATAATGCCAAGGTGAGCTAGTATCATGGTGCATTGCCCAAGGCTTATGAACTACCCCCTGTTATTGATAAAACTGACACGAGAATGCTAACCTTGACAAGGATATTTATGCAGTGTACAATAGAGACACTATCCTTGACTCTACATGGAACATCTTGACATTTGGGTGTTTAGCAACGTAGTGTATTTTGACATAGATGCCTAGCTGAAAGAATAATATAGACCATCTTTATCATGGGGTCCTGGACTACAAATATAACTCCTACCTTGATCATGTCCTTGGGGTGACGTGATGCAGTGATTTTGGTAGATATACCCCGTTTCATTGCTTGTAATACTATGGGTATAATAAAGTGGTACCATGTCTGGTTACTTCTAGCTAACCTTGCTAGATGTTCTATTGCCAACTAATGTTTACATTTTAAAGGTCAAGATGAGCTTGAAGATTTTATTGCATACTATGATCTACCAATATTCCACCTTGGCTCCCTTTAGTTTGAAGGGGTATAATGACTTATTTTATAATAGTTTTGTTGAACCCAACATGCTTGAAGCATAGCCTAAGTTTTGAAAAATAATTTAAATCTTTGTAAGCTTGTACACGTCGAATGTAAAGCAGCTTGTTCTTGAAGACAATGTGACCAATCAAACACTGAAGGTTCAACTAGTACAAGCTAGCAGCCAAAGGTCCATCTGGAATAAGCAGGGGAATATTCTAGAAATCAATGGTTGTAAAAGAACCCCCACAATGAAACGCGATATATAGGCGAATTTGGCACATTCATGTATATATAAATATATTGTTGCACATCCAAAGCAGTATTTGGGCACCTATGTACTTGGAAAATCATGGCATGTCCTTCCAAGGCTTGAAGTTAAATCACCTTTGTATTTCCATTGTTTTGTTCCCATTTCTTTCCGATTACTATGGACATAATTTTAAGCGATTCCTAGTATTGTTGTTTAATGAGCACGTTTGGTGGTTGACATCATTCTATACAACTTATTTGATTATGTACTGACTCTACGGGCTCGATTAACACCATATTACATTCCTAGCACTAGATACGAAAATGTATTTCGATCCAGCTAGAACCTTGGCAGTGTTGGGAACACTTTGATTAGATAGAATGTTTGGCAACTTGTATAACGAATATTTTATATTTTTATAACAATGGTGTAACTCTTGAATTCGATGAACAATAGCCCGAACATAGTAACATTTTCATTGCAGAATCTGGCTTCTTCTTCAGGAGATTTTGTCGGCATGTTTACAGATTAGCCCACGATATCTTTTGTATTAGATAAGAATCATCCCGGCCTCAAAATGATCACGGCATTTACTTCCAGGGGTTCTTCAAAACTACCTGGCCCAATACACTATTCACTTAAACTGATATGTCATAATGCAGTTACTTCAGTATTTCATTTTAAAACTCCACTGCACAGGAACTAGCTAATGATCTAGCTTCAATCATAGCTCCCAAAACGCATGGTATAGTTACGCCAACATCTTCATGCCACTATATTCTGCTTGTGAGCAGTATTAACCATCAAAATCGTCTACATTACTGACTTGCTTCTATTATAGCTCCAAAATACCTGTGATCAAAAGACATGTTCAACAACCAACAAACTAAAATTGCAGCTTCTAAGTTATTTGTTTTCCAACTTGTTCCAGCTCTTTAAGATTACATGTAACCTAACCTACATCTGTTCATGCAGCACAACAATACTGGAATTTACACATGCACTGATTTACACTTATTAAGAATGAACTCAACTCTATGTCTAACTATTTCTATCTTCATAATATGAAGATAAAATATTTATATCTTATCTAAGCCAACCTCAGCCTTATAATCTGGCTTACCAACTTGTATTGATAACTGTTATGTTGGAGAATGCCCCAGCCACTCTATAACCACCTAAGCCACATATACACTTTGCTGCACCAACATGTATTAATAACCTGATCTTTGTCACCAGCATAGCTACATCACTCTAAGAAAAAACATAAGCAACCAAAGCAGAGACTGAAGCACCTAAGTAATGAACACCTAAGCTAACTATAATGCACTTAAGCTACATATACACTCGATTGAACATATGTACACTATAGAGACAACCACAACAACCAAAACTAAGCAATATACCTAGCTGTTGTCATCAACCAAAACACCAGCCATTCATTTGCTTATAACCTGCAAACATTTAATGCATATAAGAACAAAATCAAGTCAATAAGCAAAGTTAATAACGTGAAATGAAAAGTACTCACCATATTCTGTAATTCGTTGGTGTTGGAGGATCTGACAAAAGCACTCACATGTATGACTAGCATGCCTGAACATATTTACTTCCAACTCTTACACGCGTACACCTCCATTGTCGTAACGTTTCCTTAGCACTAGATTTCTCCCACAATTCCCTTTTGCGCTTACGGGCCGCTTCTCGTAGTGCATTGTCCAATAGTGGGGTTGCTCTTTTTCGAACATTCTTCTCCTCATGCCTTGCCAATAATCTTCTATAAAACCACGTTTCAAGCTGACTGAGTGGCTTAGACATGGAGGAACACCCACCTCTTTGTGTAGCCCAATGAAATGCCGATTTAGTCTGTTTATGAGATTTTTCCATACCTTGAGTACTCCATACTCCAAGGCTGCCATATTCTTTTACAAACCAAGGGTCATAGGCACATAGTATGTGGATATAGTGTGTGACCTTGCTTTCACTCCACGACTTGATATATGCATTTGTGAATATCGTCACGACGTCCTTGAATTGTACTTTATCATCATTACTGAAGGTATGTTTTTGCAATAGAACATTCAAATAAGAGAACGACGTCCATGCATTCAACTTATTTACTGCGAAAGTAGCTCTATTCGTTCTATCTCTATTTGTCTCAACTAATTTCTTGCCCAATTCAAACAACCCTTTCCTCTTTGATCAGCATTCTTTAAGAAATGTCTAGCTTTATCACCACCCAATGAAACCTTTGCTGGTGTTGAGCTATTTTTTGATCGTTTCAAGTCTTTCTCAAGCTTCATGCGACCGTCATGAAGTCCACCATCTAACAATATTTGCTCAACCCCTGCTATTCCCTCCTTCCTCTGCTTTTCAGCTTTAATATTTCAGACAAAAATACAACTATGATGGATCATTTTCTCCATGATTCTCACCATCGCATGCAATGCACAAAAATGCACCCTGGCCAACGAAATTGGCATAATTGGCTCAAATTCTTTATCCTCCAAATGCCTATTTGGGGGAGCGTTTTGACTGCAGCTTAGTGTCCTAAAGCTTTTTCCTTCCTTTTTTTCTTCAATTTGTACATACAATAAATACAATTTTTAGAAGTTTGAGCAGGAGAATTGGCTATATTGTACATGACTTTCTCGGTTTTTAAATCAGAAGCCAAATGAAAGTTTACCTTGAATGATCCATGACCATCCACCTCCAATAATGCACTTGATTCATAATATTAATCAATTTTGGAATATCGGTCTGATCGAACACCCATTTCAATACTTGAAAGTTCCTTATGAACTTGAAACATCCTAAGTCAACACGTGTGATCCTCGGACTGAATTGAAAACCATTCAGAACTCCTTTCTGTTTTAGGTAGTGCATGTTGCTCACCATATTTTGCCTCTAAAGAAAAATTCACGAGAACTAATGAGACCCTTTCATACTTTTTCTTGCTCGTTAACTCCATCTCATCGAGGTTTATGCAAATTTCCAGTTGCTCTACTTCTAAAGCCTTCACATTATAGAATACAAACATAAGCTTTAGAACACTATCTAAATCAAATCAGATATTATCTTTTCAGTTAGACCAATAGTACTGCATTCATCATCATCATCATCATTGTTTGTTCCTTTGTTATACGCAGGGCTCCCGATTGGCTCCCGATCGAATTAAATGCATGCCCCCAAGGATCTCCTCAACACTTGCATTCCTCTTTCTCCTGATGGTTTCTACTGTATAAGGACGAGGGACCACTACTTTCTTCGTCCTAGAGACTGCAATGCAGCATGAAATGGTTTGAAAAAGCTCCTATATCCCTGTCTATTCAAACCTATAGAGTTGCAAGTGGTTTGCACTTCACCTGCATCCATTCTTGAATAGATTTCCCTTATAACCATATCTAACACATCTCTTTTCAACGTTATAAGGTTCATTTAATAGTGCAAGTATCTCCTCTCTTGAGGCCATTTTCATAAAAAAATTTCGAAAATTTTGCCTCATGGCTCGCTTCTTCTTTTCTGTGTTCAAAACTTTGCGAACTGCATACACTCTCCTCCTGGCTGCCCCTCCATTTGGAGCTAACACCTCTATTGGTTTTATTATTTTCTTCCTTTCAAGAAGGCCCATTGAAGTCCTTTTGAGCCTTTTTAAAATCACTTCTAGAGTTCTTACTCTGGATTCAGTCCGTAAGCAATTATTCTCAGCCCGAGATCTCTCAATGTCACTTTGTTATGATAGCATCACTTGGCATCTACATTGAAGTATTTTCTAAGGATGAGATTCTAGCTGTCAATGAGGATTTTTCTAAAGCAGATTCTTTTAATTCATATTTAAAGGTTCCAATTTCCTGTCTACAAGCCCCAATTCTACAACATAGCTGGTCTATATATTTATTGAAGTTCTCACAATATCCAAGCATTCCATTTTTTCCCTCACACACAAACTTAACCAAAGATGTAACACTGTTGAAATTTGGTGCCTTACCTGTTATTGGATCCTTGGGGTAAATTCCTTCTTGTGACCACAAATCTACATTCTTAGCTCCAGTAGATATCAGAAGATCTTCATTCACACGTATCTTGAAACCTCCCCTCTCCTTATTCCAAGTTTGTGCATACTTTGCAGGCAACCGGATTGTGATTTCGGTCATCATTTTGAAAGAGAATAGAACAGTTTAGATGCAAATAATAGTCTGGCATAGCAATCAGAATTAAACTACCTTCTAAACATGCATAATACAAATCCAAATTTCGAATTTAGGAGGCCAAAAATTAGAAGCTCCAGGGCGCCAAAGGACCTGTATGGTCGAAAAAAGTAGAAAAAGTGGAAACAAACCCAATGGCTCTTTGAGAGATTGGTCCGAAATGACATAGCTTTGTCCGAAATCCCATGGTCGGGATCAACATGAAAAGTTGTGGAAAAAAGTTCTATGCAAATGTCGCAATTAATTTAGCATTCAATTTATATAATTATTTATTTTTTTGAGTAGATAAGGCTTTTGCATTCGAACTTTTTCTTGACAGGTAAGGGTTTCGAAAGTTAGGAAGGTTGGTAAGTGTGGTAGGAAGGATGGTAAAGGATGAAGTTAAAATTTAATATAAAAAAAAAGTAACCTCTTAGGAGGACAAAATGAGATCCCATCCGGCCTCTAATGGAGAGTGCCTTTGGTTGGAGATGTCATCCCGAAACTTGACATATGCTTCGCCAAGCCGGACCATTCCCACAAGAATTTTAGGTTTCCTGCACGGTTGCGAACTGGAGACGAGGTCCACATGAAGACACCTGATGCCAAATGCGAGCTAGGTATGTCGATTACTCCTCTTCCGTAACAAAATGGGTGGCCGCCCAATTTCGTTTGCTTTTTGCAGTTTGTTGGTTTTCAAGCTAACATTATATGTAAATTCGGTGGTCGCCCACTTTTCCTCACAAACGTGTCTTCGTCAAATTGGGCGATCGCCGTGTTTAATAACTCCTTCATTGTTCTAACTCTATCCTTCGTTTTTCCCAGGTTGCTGGTTCTATAGACTTTGGGGTAAAAAGAACCCTGCTACTTCCTGGACGGGCTCCCTCCTGTCAACGCAGCTTGATTCTAGGACATGCACCTACCTGACCCGATAACTCATGATGGAGGGATGTGAGGTATTGGACTTTTTCTCAAATGGAGCACTTAGCAGGGTAGCAGCGTGCGAACGCTACCGTGCATTTTCTTTCGAATCTACCAGAGTTCCAGAGCGAACTACTAGACTATTCCGAATAGCTTGAAAAATTCGCTTGACGAGAAAAAAACTGTTGCTCGTAAGGTTAAGAAGCTGACGCAAAAGAAAAGCACTCCCGAAAGTTCAACGAGCACAATAGAGGAGCCCCAGGCACGACCCCATCCATACACACTGAGGAAATGAGTAATCTTCAGGCTGTCTTGAAGCTTAGTAAAGGAAGCCTATTGGAGCAGTTCAAGGGTGTGATGGGAATGGGTGGACTCAATTTGAGCAATCTGGAAGGTTTCAGACGCAAGAAGGAAAGGATCAATATCTTAATGGCTAGTGAGCTCATTTCTACACAAGGTGTAGCTGATGCTAGCAATCGATTTGAATTGCTTGTGGATAAGGATGGATTGTGAGTGGACACCGGAAATGTTAGCGAAGAACAACGTGATAATGCGGGTAAAATGAAGAACAAGATCCTATGGCCAAGAATAATGAGGATATTATTTTCATGCCAAAAGATTTTGTAGCCGAGGATGCTGAAAAGTTGCCCGACCCAAAAAATGAGTAGCCCTACGAATAGAAAAAGAAGGGGAAAGAGGAACAAAATAGGTCTGTCGGTTCTCAGGAATTTACAGAGAAAATGAAAGTTGTACTTCATGGTAACATGGAAGATCGGGCATAGGATGGTGAGCTGGAGACTTGATAATGGTCTTCGACAAGGGTCTCAAATTAGGTGTCTGCCTGATTTCATTCCGATTGACATCCAACCTTTTTGAAATCATCATGAAATTGGGCGGGTCCCCAATTTACATCACGGCTTTGTATTAATTTTGCGCGCCTTGTGTTATATATTATTAAAGTTTTATGCTTTGGTGTGATAATGTCCTTTATTTATTAAGCGGACTCTATACTCATGTCTCGTTTGCTTTAAGTAATCCAACAAATCTATGAATAGCTGGGCGGTCGCCCAATTTAAAATCACAAATAATCTCCATCAAGCATTTACACATTTCGCCAAAACATCAATTTTGGGATTAAAAAGGAATTATTTTAGGGGGATGAGGTATTTGGGATCATTATGGATGCTGGCAAGTCCATAAGTAACAAACAATACTTATTTCACTCCGAGTGCCCATGCTAAGAAAGGTTTATGCACCTACTCTGAGTCATTCTATGTCGCAAGGGACACCATCGGGCCCCAGACTTTGACCCCTACAAAAAGACGGATTCCACCAATACTTTGAATAGTGGTGATTGATGGCCCCAATCATAAAGTTCCGCTTTATGGATGTAATTCTACATTGCATAGAGCGCTATCCAGCTTTCCGTCACATGCAATCGGATGGAAGTGTCCCAACATAGTGTAGATGGAGACTCCACTCCCAAATACTTGTAGGTGGGTGTCACTCCACATTTTGCCCCCGATAAGTGAATGAAAGGGGCCTTTGGTGGCGTGAGGATGAGATGAGACCACCTTAGTCTTGGCCAGATTGACACGTATGTCTGTGGCCTGGCAAAATGCATCCAGGAGCATCCAGATGAGACTGCATATCCTCCCAAGTGTGAGTTAGAAGGTCGACATTGTCTGCCTGATTGCCTGATGCAAAAGTTGGGTCCTGCCACCCAAAGTTTGGTCAGTGTAGAGGCCAAGCAATGTTGGAGAGAGAGGGCATCCCTGTGAGGATCCTGATACTACTGGTAAATGGTTGTCCCGTCGGCTGCATTCGGCCTGAACAACTCTCATAGAGCCTGTATACCACATTTTGGAAATCCACATGGACCCCCAGGTGTTGCAATCTTACCCACAGCTTTGCGTGAGGTACAACGTCAAAAGCCTTGGCGAAGTAAAAAAAAGCAATAATACAGGTCTTGGTGACAGTCCTGCAGTCTTCAACTAAAGGCCTCAACGTGAAAATATGATCAATCGTTGAGTGTTGGGGCCTACCCTACTTACCTAATGGCTCACACATTTGCTACCTCTGCGCATCCAGTCAACTACTGCTCAAGGATATTGGTTAGCAGTTTTGCAAATTCTAAACTGACCATGATTGTTCGGTAATTGGCTGAGCAGTGTGGATATCCTGCCTTGTAAATGGGAACAACCCTGCTTGAGGTCCATTGGCAGGGGAATCCTTCCTGCAGCGCCCTGTTAAACAGGGTAGTTAGGACCGGTATTATAGGCTTCCCTACCACTTGAGTAACTCTGCCTGCATACCCCCCAGGTCCGATGCTTTCCCATTATCCAAATGATGTAGACCCTAGATTATATCCTCCCCTGTGGTTTCTAAGGACAGACCAGCGAGGGTATGGCTGTTCCTGTCCCTTGAGGATCACAGAGCTACTGGAAGTACTGCTCCCACTATCAGAAAGAATGTTGCCTGCAGACTGGGATGGTTTTCGAAGCATCCTGCACCAAAAGGTTCTGGGATAACTGTCCATTAGGTAAAACATTTCCTTTTGATGCCTGACGATGTACCGGACTTTCTTTGCGTTCAGAAAAATGTGAATGGTGGCGTGTGGGCACATAGCTGGATTTGTGACTTGGTGGAGGCCCTGTGTTTGTGATCCTTACACTTAGCATCAAACCACCTGTTACGTGGGAATGTTGTGGTCTTTGAGATCCTTCGCGGGCGGGTTCTTCCAAAACACCTTTCTCCTGCAGTGCCGAGTACCTCAATCGGTAGTGATTGATGACATGCATATCCTGCTTAGCCACTAGCACATAATCAATCACACTAGATTTTCTGCCTTGGTTCTACTGTCTACATGTGCACTGGAAGGAGCCCCACTATGCCAGATCATTGCAAATCACGAAGTCAAGGATACCGCAGAGCAAAAGCAAGTGCCTGCCAAAGTGTGTGACCAACTTGTCATCTGGTGTTCGTGGCCAAGCCGCCTCTGCAGGGCAGCTGCAACACATCATCAACCAAGCGATCAAGTGTCATGGACTTTTCCACTCTCGTTTGTGCATTGAAATCCAAGGAGTATGACATTTCCCAACTGCTTGTGTTGTTGTATGTCATCATATAGATCGACATAAAGATCCATCCTATCCACACCTGAGTGGGCATAATAGAGGTTGCTTTCGGCATACAGGAAGTAGCAGGAAAGATGTCCGTTCTGCAGCACAGGAACACCACAAAATCCATGGTAAACTTACACAGGAACCATTAAACATGAAGTATTCTAGAATTGGACTCGCATGAAAACGAGAAAACTTTCGATAGATAGGCTTCTCATTCATCTTAACAGATTTTTTTACAATGGTGGATAGTGGGTAGTCACACACTTGCGAAACTACCCACAAAAATGAAAAAGATAATATCTAATTTTACAACTTGGACCAAGAAATTACGATGCTAATAGAAGTAGATTTCTGTACCTGACGAAAGCTTATCATTAAGATTAAAACCCCGCTCTTTCTGGTTTTCGAGGAAAAACCCTAAGTGATAAGCCCTTGGCAAGGGGTTTGGACAAACGTAAGGCTAAGTAATCGATCCCAAAAAAATGCACAAATGAGAAGTCGAAGCTATTGCTTGCCATCATGTACCTGTATATCACCAACACTAGAACGTAATGTGAAAAAACAAACCTCCCAAAGTGAAGGGGCTGATCACGCATGCCATGCGACAACTCTTCAAATAGAGGAGCTGGTCACGGGTGCCGCGTGATAAATATATTAGACAGTGAAATAATAAAGGGGGAAGAGTGGATTTCAAAGAATGAGAATAAGGTATTGTTGAGAGAGATGAGGAAGCGTTGTTGAAACGTTGATGAAGAACATCGCTTTAAGTAATGTTCGTCCAAACGGGTCGGAAGCCCAGAAAATGCATGCATGCTAGACATGCATGCTTTCCTATACTAGAATCCCGATCCGATGGCTTGGATCGATTGCATTCTTATGTTAGCATCAAACAATCATGCGTATCTTGGAATCTAAGGAGGGAGGGTGAAATTAACACGCAAACTTCGTGGTCAAATTGCCAATTTCAAGACCACCACAAAGACCATGATAAAATTCAGAAGCTATAAATATCAAGTATTATTATGCTAGCATCAAACTATCATGTATATCTCACAAGCTAAAAAACTAAATTGCTCATAGCTGAATAGCAAAGCTGGCAATAACACCAGCTCTAAGTGCGCTCGTCCATGGATGGACAGTTTTGTAATAGAATTAGAAACATCGAACATGCATCCATTTGCACATCATTAGACGTTGAAACATCACATTATTGAAGCAAAAACTCTTGTAGTGATTGCAGATTGGGAATTCTTCATGAAGAGCATAGATTGAAAAAACTTCCAGCCCTTTCAAATTGGACTTCAGACTGGGCCTGCAAGTGGCCAAACCTCCTAGATTTTGTTGTTTTGTGCTATGGTGCAACTTTTTCTGGAGGCAAAGGACTGCCGAAATGAAGGAAACTTCTTCATAATAGCACACTTAACCCTGGATGTTGGGTTATGTTAGGAAAGCTCAGAAGTAATTTCTGGAATCTTCATTGCCGCCATCAAAGGGCCCTTTTTTTCTTCTTTCTTCTTTCTTTTTTGTTGAAGGCCATTGGGAAACCCTTTGGTCCCATTGCCACTATGAATAATAATTGAATATGTTGGTCCCACGAATATAGTGTTAATGAAGTACAGCAACATTTCAATGTTTTTCGCAGTATTCTTGGTCCAGATACATAAATACTATTCGAAATACACTGTGCCTAAAAAAGAGGGGAAAAAAAGAAAAAGAAAAAACATTTTCTTCTACTTATACACATTTGTTTTACCTCTAAAAATGCAAGCTTAGAGAAGCTCTGGCTATGGCGATCTTTCTTTCCAGTCCGGCGAGACCGGCTTTAGAAAATACCTTGCCGGCCCTCTCCTCTAATGCATTCATTTGCAAGAATCGCATTCCAGAGTCCTTATTAATCCCTCGAAGCTCGAGGATTCGGCTATGGAGCTTAGAAACCAGATCTTGCCTTCAATTTCCGGCCTCAGCTTCTGTTCTAAAGATCGCACCTGCCGAACCAGAAATAGCATTTCCTCTTCGGCCATCTCTTCCGACGGTTCTTGTGGCCGAAAAATTAAGCGATACAGGTTTGGCTCTGCTAAAAAGATCCGCAAACGTGGATTGTTTATATAATCTTTCGCCGGAAGAGCTCTGTTCTAAGATTCCCCTGTATGATGCGATTATTGTGAGGAGCGGAACTAAGGTAACAAGGCAGGTTATGGAAGCGTCTGCCGGGAAGCTTAAGGTTGTAGGGAGAGCAGGGGTCGGGATTGATAATGTGGATTTAGAAGCTGCCACAGAAATGGGATGTTTGGTGGTAAATGCGCCTGTTGCCAATACTATTGCCGCTGCAGAACATGCTATTGCTTTGCTTAGTTCCCTGGCCCGCAATGTAGCTCAAGCATCTGCTTCTCTTAAATCAGGTACGTCTTCAAATTTCTTTCTTTTAATCAGGCACTATTCTGCCCTTTTCACATTTCGGTTTTAGTCATATTTGATCCTTTGTCAACGGATTTTGTTTCGTATGCATCTCCTTTCCAGCTCCTAAATATTTGAAAGTTCGGTACATAACACTTTATATCGAATTGGACTATTCATCTGAAATCCAGTTTCTGAGAGATATTTCTTTTGTCCACTTCTATCTTCTACAGCCGATCAGTTAAATTTTCCCTCATTCATCTTAAATGTAGGGTTCTTGAAGTTATTCATCTCAAGGACATAAATTATCTTCTGTTTGGTATGGAATCTATGGATCAAAGGTCGTGTGCAGATTTTCAAGCGGATAGTGAATCATCCCAAATGAGCCTTTCCTGCATCCACCATTGAAAGATACATTAGACCAGATTTTTCTGGAAAAGTATAAACCATAGTCAGACACTGTTTTTGAAGCCTTACAACTGGCAACTTGGAAAAGTACACATAGCACAATGTGTGGGGAATTCTAGTGCTTTTTAGCGTATCGTTGTCTTCACTTTTTAGATCCACTTGTTAGAAAATCTAAAAGGAATAGAATAGAATCTTAGCTCTCCAGGGTAGTATATTCTTTCTTTTGCCTTGTAATTAAAAATTACCTGCCCATTTGTTGGAGATTAATATTATTAGGCCCCACCCAAATTTCATAAAAACATGCACATGGGGTATCATACGCACATGGGCTACCTCAACATGTGCCCCATGCCTAGGTTGAACATGGCGCAAGAACATGATTTTACTATTTTTATTCGCCATTTCTTGATTGGATGCTGCAATATACGACAAATTGTAGCACAAGCATTGGTATTGAAAACACCCCTCTAGTTGAAAAAGAAATTTGACAAGCATGACCTCTTAGTGACTTGAGATGCTTTAGCGACTTCAGATGCTTCTACCCTGATTGTTCCTCCTGGCTTGATCGAAGTCATATCTTTTAGGATTCCTCTTGGATCTGGGCCATGGGGATTCCAATCTCGGAGAGATTTCCTAGGTAGAAATAAGCATATTTGCTATACCTTATGTAGTACACGAGCATATATCTCCTCTATCCTCAATAAGTAGTTCTCTTTAATATTCTATATAAAGCCTTCTCCTAAAATTTCCCAAAAGGGGGAGGACAACATTTTTTATGTCCACTTTGATAGGTGTTTATACCCAATATGAGATTTTTCTCGTTTGTTAGTTTGTTTGCTTATCTAATCTGCGAGTGTTGAGGCATGGGAATTAATATTCTAATGAAGCCTTATTGCACTTATGCACTTTGACTTCATCCTTTGTGGTCAATTTGCTATTTTTGGGCATGGGAATCTATATTATATTCTATTCTCATTGTCCAACGTAATGAAGCCCTAGTGCACTTCTGCACTTTGACTTAATCCTTTGTGGCAATGTGTATTAAAAATCATTGATGAGAAGTTGACACGCTTCTCAAATCTGGGAAGAGTGACCATAACACCATACACATAGTGACCATAAATACCACATGTTGTTGTATTAGAATTCCTTAACGCCCAATTATAGTTATTGCTTTCACCAAACACTTACCTTGTTTTGGATTGGACAAAAATATTTGGTTAAGGACCAAATTGCCCAAGGAGAGTTATTTACGTCGAATGAAGATTCAGGATCCTCAATCCCATTCATTGCATTCGAAAATGACCATATGGGTCTTATCACTCCAACCAAAGTTGATGTTGGCAATCACTTTCGTGGGTCGATGGGAAAGTAGGAGGCCTCTTGACCTACAGCGAGTTCATAATAATTCTTGCTCTTCTTCTACGGTCATGTCAAATTTCGGATTGGATCTGGCTTTGGCCATGCTTGAACACTTCTACAAATGGGCGAGAATGAGTAAAACTAGGTTATTATTTCTTAATGCTCCAGAAATTTTTCTTATTAGAGGTCAGATTCTAAAGTTGTTGTGGCTGAGAAGCTTGTTGAAGCAAGGATCGAGGGTTTGAATAAATATTCTATTCCAAGGCTGTGACGTGGTCAAAACCAGGGTTTTGGAGGCATACACCCTGGGTTTAACAGCCAAAATGCACTGTTTTTAACTGCCATAAATCCTAATAGCTGGCAATGTAGTTTGTCGTAACCCCTCTGTGAAAGAAAGGTACGTCTTATGAGGCAAATGGATCAAACATATATTTCTCTGGAGATGTGTTGCTCATGGAATGAATGTTTTGTTATATTTAGCATCTCTTCAGTTGTTCTAGCCATGATTTATGGGAATCAGATTAGACTCTGTACCATACGAATATAGATACTGTCCTTAGGTATAACTTGCCCCATTTCAGGAAAATGGCTGCGTAATAAATACACTGGTGTTTCCTTGGTTGGCAAGACTGTTGCTGTGATGGGATTTGGTAAGGTGGGATCTGAGGTGGCCAGAAGGGCTAAGGGTCTTGGAATGCATGTCATTGCCCATGATCCTTATGCCCCTGTTGATAGAGCGCATGCCATTGGAGTGGAGTTGGTCTCTTTTGATGAAGCACTAACACGAGCCGATTTCATTTCTCTTCACATGCCCCTGACTCCGACCACCAACAAAATTTTTAATGATAAGGCATTTGCAAAGGTCAAGCATGGTGTCAGGATTATCAATGTTGCACGAGGAGGTGTCATTGATGAGGAGGCGTTAGTTCGTGCACTTGATGCTGGAGTTGTTGCGCAGGTATTAATGTTATGCTGCTTTCAGATGATAAGGCAAATTATATGGTGTGTGCCACCTAATTTTTCTTTTTCAGGCTGCATTGGATGTCTTTACAATAGAACCTCCTCCAAAGGGTAATAATCTTGTGCAACATGAGAATGTGATTGTCACACCCCATCTTGGAGCAAGCACCGTGGAAGCCCAGGTCTGAATTCTAGTGAACGTGGGCGATATTTAGTTCAAATATGTAATGTGGTCTAATGCTTATAATTTCAGGAGGGTGTAGCTGTGGAAATTGCAGAAGCTGTAGTTGGTGCATTGAATGGGGAACTTGCTGCCACTGCAGTAAATGCCCCTATGGTTCCACCTGAGGTATTTGTTACTCTTATCTTACTAGGATGTTTCATTTTCATCATGTGATAAATTTCATTGCTGTTTCTGACTTCTATTCATTTTGCGCTAAAATGTGACCTAGGTGTTGGCTGAGCTTGCCCCATTTGTCTCACTAGCTGAAAAGTTAGGCAAGTTAGCCGTGCAGCTAGTGTCTGGTGGTGCTGGGATAAAAGATGTGGAGGTAAGCTATTATTCTGCTCGTGACCCAGATGACTTGGATACACGTCTACTTCGAGCCATGATTGTGAAGGGTCTTGTTGAGCCTGTCTCAGACACATATGTTAACTTAGTGAATGCTGATTATATTGCGAAGCAACGTGGAATGAAGATTACTGAGAAAAGAATACCATCAGATGGTAGACCTAATGTTCCTCTAGGGGCTGTTGGGGTTAAGATTTCTCATGTTAATTCAAAGTTTTCAAGTGCAATTTCTGACGGTGGTAATATATCCGTAGAAGGAAGGATCAGAGATGGCATTCCGCATCTTTCAAAAGTTGGAAGCTTCAGCATTGATGTCAGTTTAGAAGGGTCTGTGATCCTCTACAGACAAGTGGATCAGCCAGGTATGATTGGCCAGGTTGGTAACATTTTAGGTAATTCAAATGTAAACATCAGTTTTATGAGCGTTGGAAGAACATGTCCTCGCAACAAAGCTGTGGTGGCAATTGGAGTGGATGAAGAGCCAAGCCAGGAGGTTCTGCAAGAAATAGGTTCCATTCCTGCATTAGAAGAATTTGTTTATTTGAGTCTATAATATGAGCTTGGATGTAAACAACTAGGCAATCTTACCCAATATAGGAGCAAGAACTGAATAATTCAGTGTGCTGTATTGTATTTATATATGATGATAACAACGTTGCCAGTTGAGGCTCAAGTATTTCTGGTAACCTCAATTAAGAGCAGAATCTAGTTACTATTTCAACACTCTTCCTTTATGAGGAACCTATTCTAAGAGTAGAATAGGTGCAAAGTGGTTTCTATCAATAAAATCAGCAGGTACTTTAATATCTGTTAGAGTGTACTTTATCTGATGAGTTGATCTATCACTTATTCTCTAGTAAATGTATTTTTAGTCAAAACTATACTATCTTGTTGTCATAATAGAAATAGTAAGTTCTTTTTGAGGGTATGCAACTTCTCTGCCATACAATATTTCACCTATGGTTGCCATGTACTCGTTGCAAGGTGATAATGTGACCAAGATTTGTTTGGAGCTTGTGTGAGTGTTGTTCCATGTAACACAGTGGAGAAACTTGTGGCTGGCCTTGATCCCTGATCCCATCTCCCATTTGCATCTATAACACCTATACTTTGTAATGGTCAATCCCTGGATTATTTAAATATATACTTAGCTCATCATTTGCTTGAGTGATATAGGGCTTGAGATATGGGTCAATGCCTTTTCATGTGCATCATCCAGGTCCCATTTCACTATGTTCTTCTTGAGTCCATGGCCTGCTTAATCTTATATTGCTAATGTCACTCCAGAAGAACCTCCACGTTGGAGGTGGATAGCACTATTAAGATTTATTCTTGTCAAAGAAACTCCCAAGTCAAACTAAGGCATGGTTTCCAGGACACGAAGTGTTTCATCTATGTAATGTTTTGGTCTATATTGTGCCTTCAAAATATGTGAGAAATCATCGACACGTGTTAAATCCTTAAGCACTGGCAGGAACTGGTTCAATAATGCAGAATCAACTGCATCCAAGTTAAAATTCGCTACCAAAATAGATACGAAAGGTGGAGAAGCAAATGTCTTTTGAGTAGTATCATCTGCTAGCATGCAACGCCCCCCATATTGTGGATATTCACTACAAACTGTAGACAATGGTTTTCTAATAGAGTGATTTGTTAGATCTAGTTGGCCAATTGAAATGCAACTAGTCTCAAACAATTACAGTCACGTCTGATAATTGGTGCTATCACGTTCAAAACTTGATTTACATTGAAATTCCTTATGGATGACCAAACTGCTATCAAAATCTACCAATGCACAAACACTTGCAGAGAACGACAACAACCGTTGGATTGTTTCAGCTAAGAAAATCAATAGCCCATAAAGGATGCACTCTAGAAATACTATTTAGTATATCTCAACGAATACAACAACAAAATCATAGAAAAACCATGTGAAAAAACGTATAAAAATCTAAAAGTAACCCCTTATATTGTGCTAGATATACTAAAGACCTTTCTTCTAACACAATTTTAGTAGCTCCAAGCTCTAGACTAGCTTATCTAATTAAATGTTGGATCCATCAGGTTGAATTCGTCTTATATACTATAAAGCATTCCCTTGTAGAAGTACCCAATGGTGTTCGTGTGTTGTGCAAGATGATGCACATGAATGGTGTGTCACATGCCGACATGCTAAATGTTGGATCCATCAGGTTGAAGTTATATGCAGATAATCTGCTCTAAAAGAAATGTAGACAGATTAATTGTTCAAAATTTGTGGACAGATTTGGAGGATTCTAGCACCACAGCTATATCATATTTGCAGCATCGTAGCGCGCACTATGTAAACACACTTTCAGACGTTTTTTTTTTAACATCTGCTTTTGTTTCTACTTTCTATTTGCCATAGAGGCCTAAGGGCTTAATTGGCTTGATAATTATTACATTATCTATGGCATGCTCTATCATTTGGCATTATTCAGCATATCCCTGCATTTAATTTGTTCATTGCACCGTTCGACATACATGCACCCAGGGTGCATATTCACACGGAGGGTGACTTCGGGCAACGAGAGCTGTTGGATGGGCATATTCACGAGTTATGCCTTGATT
>JAANSK020281257.1:0-10999 GCA_011763485.2 Isoetes engelmannii | reverse complement strand
TGGCTGGTAACAGCATTTGATCCAAAGGCTGAGATTGAATCTCAGCCTGTAAACGAGAGGATCACTCTGTTAAGGAACTGTAAACCTGTTCCTCAACAGTTTCTACTCAAGGACTCGGGGGTAGAGTTGTCTATCAGGTCAAGCACATCTTCTTTAGCATCGTTTGACCAACCTTTAATCATTTCTTTTGCCTCCTCCTTCATTATTTCATGATCAGTGATGCTACCTGCAAACAAAAATTATTAACGATTAAAAAGAAATATCTTAACACAATTAAAAAATAATGTCTTAGCAGCAAAGTATCATTCTTTTGCGTTCTTCCATTATAGTATTTGCATTGTGATCATGGGTCATCCATGATTCATCACAGCATCATTTTTGCCATGCTACTAAAACCATCTCATGATATGTAATCTTGGTTTTCTCTTGTGAACATTGGCTTTGCAAACATGAGGAATATACCTGCCTTTCAAGGAAGGTAATTATGCTTCCATTTCTAGCCTCTTCTCAACATCAGAACCAGATGCCAAGGATAATAAGCACAAATCTTTTCTTTTGGCTTCCTCTTTTCTCTGAGCCTTATCTCTCTGAAACTCAAATCATCGAGTCTTCAAAATATCTAGTTAAATGAGGCTACGCTGCTCTTTGATAGGTTAACCCTCGTGTTATAGATATGAAGCCATGCCATGTAAACCGATTGGCTTCCTGTATTGCTAAGCCCATATTAGATGCAGATAAATGTTTAAAGTTGATCACAGGGAAAAGTCATGGAAGCTGAATTATGAGGCCCTTCACAAGGAACATATTTCCCTCATTTCAGTCAGATTCTCTGAAGAGAGACAAACGCCAAGGAAGACCTTTTCAGTCTTCATTCATCTAACCAAATTTATGTAGACTGTGCATATGATAATGCTTAGAATGACACCTGAAGCTACTAGGTTCAAGATTACTTGAGCACAGATGAAGGGAGCGTACCTTGTGAAGAACTTTTAAAAGCAAGGAACCAATACACCTTACTAGAATCCATGGGAATAACTCCTGCACGAACACCCCTGCCAAGGTACTGTCTAAAAACTGATCCAAACTTGTGACCCCCCTGATAATTAGCTACACCCCGAGTACCATATTGACCCACAAAACCAGGTTCCTTGAGGCCCATCCATTGGGCAACAACAGAATGCACACCATCACATCCAATTAGTACCTGCAAAATTCTTCTGCAAGACAATCATATTACTGCTGGCAAGCACTGTTCCTATTGCAATGAGCATGCAAACCTTTGAAGTGATAGTTGTTCCATCATCCAGATATATTTCTGTGTATGGACCCTGCTTAACTTTCGATATTTTTACCACCTTACTGTTAAACCTAATAGTCTCCTGAGGAAGGGGCGTTGCAAGTGCTTCCAAGAGTGCCTTCGCTGCACGGGCCGTATTTCATTGTAGCTGGAAACACAAGACCAAAGGAGAATCAGATTAAGACTTCATCAATATACATAAGAACAAATATCACATGAATGCTATGCTACTTCCTCGTACCTCTTACAATGGATAATATCCATCACATGAGGGTACAAAAATTATTTAAGCTAAATTTCGTTCGAGAAACTCCTTGCTCACATGGATGACACAGGAGGTGGTATTAGAACAGTTCTCAATGTATCTCAAATATGGAACTTAGAAAACCTTCAGCTTTAACTAGGCATTACTTGTACCTTTACCTGCCATCATGAAAGCTGAACTCGTGGATCAGTTTTCCAGCGTCTGAGTAAACCTTTGTCCTGTATAAACTTCAGATTATTCCACACGAACAATTCCAACAAATTGCTCAAATTGCTCAACCTTGGATATTTCTGTTTGTTCTGAACTCATGCATTCTTGAGGTTCCATATTTTACTTCTAAGAAAACACAATCCAGTGGTAAAGCCTTCTAAAAACAGGACATTGAAACCAAATTTGTAAATGACATCAATGGTGTAGGCTTCATGCTCAAGTCTGTGATGGAGGGTAAAATGCACTTGTTATCAAGTGGCACATTTAATCTTGCAGCAAATGCCTTGGTAAAGTTCTATATGCAGCTACATATTTTTGCCCAGAGAACTTAAAGTACATCACCAACCCTCTCAATTGCAAACATCTCTAAAGTTCAATGCACAAATTATTTGACAACCCCATCTGCACCAAGTAACTTACCCAGAGATACTGCCAAAGCTTTCACGCAATTCATTAGCAACTCCCAGCACTTCAAGGGCACGCCAAGCATTTTGCCAAACTGCAATAGCTGTTCCACCTGCTCGTAGTGAATCTGACCGCTCGAGAACTAGTGTTTTTATTCCTAACCTACAATTTACGAAGATTATTATCCACACAAAATATTGTGACAGGTGAGGTGCAATGCTGAACTATGGCATTCTCGTTCACTCATAAAAGACGTTCGTAGCTTGTGACATAACTTTTAAAGAGAATCTCAGAAATCTTTGCTACGAATCTTGAACTGGTTGCCATGTTAGTATAAAATTTCAGTCATGCCATTATGCTGTAGAATTGCAAAGAAATACAATTTTAGAGTGCAAGAAAGGAACCAACCTGTGAAATGCAAGGGCAGTGGCAAGGCCGGCAATGCCAGCACCAACTATGACTATGGATGTGGCATCACCTTCTTCCTCCAAAGCGGCTATTCCCTGCATAGACATTGCAAAGCAGCTACAATTTGTTCCTCGCCATTCTGATGGTGTAAAAATACACAGAGAATTAAATCATAAAAATAACTGAGCTGACGTTTAAACAGTGCTTGTCAAGCTGGCCACATGCTGCTTTTGTTTTAAGCGTATGCCTTTTTCTAGCACCCCAGTTCAGTGCAACCTTTGCTACAGCTATTCACGTTGCATATCCATCCCATGTCTTCTTCCGAACTTATAGGGAAAACAGGAACTGCGAATATAGTTAACCATTTTGTTTTTGCGTTGGCCTTGAAATAGGGAGAACAGGCCTAAGAGCTCATGGACTTCCACGATCAACATTGGCTGCTAGAATATGAAGGCAAATTTTTGCAGACTCCAGAACGGTATTTTAGTAGTTGGATTTGAATTTCATCTTTTCTGTTCTTATTTTTTATCCAGACGTAATTGGACCTAGGGTCCTTAGATGCCTTTTGGCTTTATGCGCGAGTCCTAGTCTAGAACCATGGTTTTAATTAGCTTAGTTAGTCACTGTCATGGTCCTCCAGTGTCGCAGTTAGCTTTTTGGGTTGCCCGAAGGGCATACCATAGGTGAGGGTGGAAGAAGAAGGTTATATTCTTAGAATATACCTTTTGTAGGGTTATGATTGCAGTATAATGAGGAACGGATGGAGATAAGGACAAACAAAAATTTGACACCCCCTCCGCGGCCTGCTATTTTGGAACAACCAGTCTCTTGAGTCAAGTCTGGCTATGGCGCCCCGCATCCTCTATTCCGTCTTTTTCATTGTCTGTACCTTCCTTTGCGTCCAGACCTTGCACTTTATCCTCGGTTTTTTCCACGAGTTCCTCGCTTTTCTTCAATTCTTCGCCTTCCTTTCATGGCATTGCGGGTCATTTACTCCCGTTTCTTTATTTTTTGCACTTATTTGTGTGTCCAGTTTGCTCATTTTGATGTCGCTGTCTTTCATTGATTCTGGCTTCTGTCTATTTTCTTGTCTTCCACTCTCGAAAATGAGAAAATATTTCATGGATTTTTGCCTGAACTCCCGGGGATCGGATGGCAACATTATGTTAAACTGCATCTGCTCAGGTACGTGGATCTTCATAGAATACAATAAAAATCTTCATGCAATATTATTGTTGTCTGTATTCATCTGATTTTTCTGTAAAATTTCTTCTATTCCTGAGTGCTGGTTAGGATGCATTGAATTTTTATTTACAATCATAAGTAGAAGTTTCACTGTCATATTGACAATAGCGGCGTCGTGAAACAGAATGCCAGATTGAAGGCCAATGTACTTCTGGTTTTCTAGAGCCTTTGGCATGCAGATCTTGTACTGTCTTTGCAAGATCTCTGATAAGAAGAGATGCTTCCGTCATTTAGTCTGCCTTTCTTCTCAAACTTTTCAGCCAAGCTGCATTCACACAGCTCCGTTATGAAATGGTGATGGTAAAGCCTTTCATTGATCGCCGCTTCCAAATCCACAACGCCAAGGCAGCCTGTTAGTTTGCTCATAGTCTCCTCCTCCTACTCCGTCGCCTCTTAACGTCCTGGTCCTCGTCCTGCTATATCCAATGGCATTCCTATGGCCGGAATTGTTATGAGATCTTTAATAGGCATTTTCTATAAGTTAGGCAATCCTTTGATGCTTTAGCATCTTGTTAGAAGTTGGAATTTTGGTTTTACTTATAGGCTTTATAGGTGTTACTAGGTCCTTAATAGTAGGTTGAAATTTCTAGACAATCATCTTAGTATGTTGAAGTTCTAGAGGGTGTTACGTAAAGGTTAGGTTGGTTTTTTTCCAATGTCCCAGGGGTAGATTGGATCTTTTTTAGCGTCTTGGGCGTCATATTGCATTTAGGCTATAAAGAGGTCTAGAGGGTGACAGCTAGGGGGTCATGGCTTTTAATAATATTAGATGGTCATGGTCCTTTTAGTTTTTAGAGGGCCATATTAAAATTTTAGAGGATGTGTCTTTAGGTAGAAGTAGGAATTATTTGTTGGCAAGTCATGGTTTTTAAATTATTAGAATTTGTGCTTCATGATTCTGGATCTGCGTTTGCCATGGGCAGGCGTGGAAATTTTTGGTTATCTGGGTATATGCAGAGGCCCTTTTTGATGTTTCTCCTCTTTTTCCTCTTTGTCTAGGATTTAGAGGGGAAAGGGTGTAGGGGGAAAAGTAGGGGATCCATCATCCTTGGTCTTGGCCTCATTTGGATAGGGGATGGTTTGCAGGTTAGATTATTGCTAGTTGCTAGTCATCGATTGTTGAAACATTGCTCCGGGTATTCTGTAGTTGAACTTTTTTTGTTTAGGGCAAGACGACTTGGGAAATGGTCATTTGTTTTGTTTTAGTTTTAGTTGTGCATGTGCATTAGAGGTTCATGTAGTGGGTGTATTAGTATTATCCTCTTGCTCTCATAACCCATGTTCCTTCTCTGTTGCTGGGCCTCTGCTTGCCCATGCAATCCCTTGGTTGTAGCCTGGTAGCAGAAGTAACAAACCCCGTTTTCTTTATCAACAGCCTTGAGCTGTGATAGACGGGTATTCCTGCTTCTTGCTCCCCAGGTGTCTTGCCAAGTGTTGGAATCGGGGCTTGCGTCGTTCACAGCGGCGTTCTTGTTTCTAGATCCGGCAGGATATGCGAGCATCTGGCTACTGGGGTCAACCAAACCGACCCTCAGGGGTCTTCTGATTAGCTAGCTGGGTTATTCACATGAGTAGTATGTTGTCCTCCCACCGTGGTGGACTGGGCTCTTCTAGGACCCCATGCGTGGTGTAGGGGCCATAGCTGTTCTATAGGAAGTTTGGATCGAGATCATTGGTTGCATAGAGGACACTTGAGTTAGGTAGAGCCCCCAAGAAGCCCCATCAACAAACGATCCATGGAAAAGATTTTTAGGCTGGCCCAAAGTGGCTCTCTTCTATAGATATCGGAGTTTCTTTTTCAAATTCTAAATCGTATTTTCCCTAAGAGCGTGCCATATGGTCATGCGTATTTCTATCGTACTAAAAAAAATTAAAATTTTTAGGGCCACACTCCTAGGGAAATCCGATTTCCTTTTCAAATATTAAACCGTATTTTCCTCAAGTGCACGCCATATGGTCACACACATTTCCTCCATATAATTTTGACTATAGGATTTGAACCACTGACCTTTTGCACCCAAGCCAAACCTTCTACCGATGTGCCAAGCACTCTTTGCTTAGACTTTAATAGTTTCATTCCTACTTATATCTTATAGATGTAGATCCCTTAGACATAGAGACTCCGGCCTAGTAAGTATCTTCCGCGAGACCAACTGCGAAGTGGAGGCGGGATCTAGCTGAGGTTGGATAACGTTTGGTGTGCTAAGCTTATAGTCGGTCACTGAGTATGGGCCGGGGATGGGTCTGACACCCCCTGGGTCAGGAATCGATCCAAAATATGGTTCTTGGACTCGATAGGTGTAGGTGATCTCGACCTATGGATTTTGGGGAGTTAAGTTGGGTACGGGTGTGGGTCGCCTGATGGAGGCCGCATCCTCTAGCCACACATGGAACTATTATGCTCCTGGAGGGGACTTGTCCCGTTCCTACCTCATCAAAACGGGGAATTGCAACCTGGAGGAGTCTCATAGGGTGGCTCCATGAGATTACGTCTCCGGAAGGTTACAATCATGCCATAGCATGTTTTAGTCTATCCTGCAAAGTGTGCACAGGAGGGGCGGATGAAGTGGACTACCCTAGCCAATGTTCTATGCCAGCCAATGCCATTGTCATGATTACATCTGTTACTATCTTGAGGCCTTGCCTCTCAGTCAACCCCCATGAGTTTGAGCCCAGGGTAGAACCTTCATTTATGATGCATTTTATATGTTATTTGGATGTATTTTTGAGCTGCGTATTGATGATGGATGGACCACCCTTCGAGGTGGCATATTATTTATATGTGTTGTGGCTTGTGTTAACATGTATGCATGCTTCTACAGTATAGGATATCCTAGTGGAAGAAGAGGGTCAATGACACCTCTGTGTCCTTCACTCGGTCACTTGACCATCACAAGTGGTTCGAGTTAGATGGAGGGCTTTTCCTAGTGATAGGTTGTCGAGAAAGGGAATTTCTGATATCTATATGATGGGAGCATCGTATATGACCGGGGGAACGTCACAGTGGTATCAGAGCCATGATCTCTGTAGACCGAGTCATAACATTGGCCATGCCCTTACTAGTTAGGTTAAATAGTTGTAGTGGACGTAAGAAGGTAGAAAAGCACTTCTAGATTTCTTTACAAGTCGAAAAGTAATCCATGTAGGTGGATTAAGCGTTAGTTAGTCAGAGGGAAAGATGGAGTTGGGTTTAGGCCTGAAAGAGGTCGTTTACTTCTGAAGGCCATAACTGTTCTGTAGGAAGTTCGGATCGAGGTTATTTTGGCGTAGTTGCGTAGAGGACACTTGAGTTAGGTAGAACCCCAAGAAGCGCCATCAGCAGAGGCTAGCTCAAAGTGGCTCTCTCCCAAGGAAATCGGAGTTTCTTTTCGAAGTTGTATTTTCCCTAAGACCGTGCCATACGATCATGCGTATTTCTGCTGTACTAAAAAAAAAATTTAAAATTTTTAGGGCCACGCTCTTAGAGTAGTCTGAGTTCCTTTCCAAATACTAAACCATATTTTCCTCAAGTGCATGCCATATGGTCACACATACTTCCCCCATATAATTTTGGTGGGATTTGAACCATTGACCTCCTGCGTCCACGTCAAACCTTCTACCGATGTGCCAAACATTAATTGCTTGGACTTTAATAGTTTCACTCCTACTTATACCTTATAGATTGTAAATCCCTTAGGCATAGAGACTCCGGCTTGGTAAGTATCTTTCGGAAGACCAACTGCGGCGGCATGCAATCGAATGTCAGTATGCTCCTCTCCGCTTCTTGTCGTATAGGAGCAAGCTGGAGCTTCTATTAAAGGCTCCACGCCGGATTACCTTGGTTCTTATCCTATTCTTGCCAATTGGAACAAAACCTCACCATCTTGTGTAAGAGCTTGATCATGCCCAAAGCGGGATAAATCTCGCATGCCTCGTGCATGATCATTTCTTCAATATGCATGTTTGTTTAATAAACCCGGATTCTTTTCACTCCGATTGCCCTGCAACCTGAGAGCAACAATCCTTGTCTATATGCTTCTCTATACCTAATCGTATTTTCCCTAAGACCGTGCCATACAGTCATGCATATTTCTGTCGTATTAAAAAAAAAAAGTTAAAATTCTTAGGACCACGTCCCTAAGGAAATTTGAGTTCATTTTCAAATACTAAAAAAAGTTAAAATTCTTAGGACCACGCTCCCAAGGAAATCTGAGTTCCTTTTCAAATACTAAACCGTATTTTCTTCAAGTGCACGCCACATGGTCACGTATAGTTTTCCCATATAATTTTGGCTATGGAATTTGAACCACTAACCTCCTGCATCCAAGCCAAACCTTCTACCGATGTGCCAAGCACTCTTTGCTTGGACTTCAATAGTTTCATTCCTACTTATATTTATAGATTGTAAATCCCTTAGACATAGAGACTTCGGCCTGGTAAGTATCTTCTGCGAGACCAACTGCGGCGGCATGCAATCGAATCTCAGCATGCTCCTCTCCCCTTCTTGCCGTATAAGAGCAAGCTGGAGCTTCTATTAAAGGCTCCACGCCAAATTACATTGATTCTTGTCCTATTCTTGTCGATTGGAACAAAACCTCACCATCTTGTGTAAGAGCTTGATCATGTCCAAAGCGGGATAAGTCTTGCATGCCTCGTGCATAATCATTTCTTCAATATGTATGTATATTTAATAAACCCGGATTCTTTTCACTCTGATTGCCCTGCAACCTGAGAGCAACAACCCTTGTCTATATGCTTCTTTATACCTTTAACGCTTTGTTGTTTATATCCGGTTAAGCAGCTAGATCTTTAACATCTACTCTGGCTAGAAAAGCCCGAGGTACCAGATGATGAAGTGCGGTACCCTGACCCAGACTTGAAATCAATCTAGAAATTTTGTGCAACCCCACCTGTGCAATCCGATACTGGAAACTTCTACCTCCAAATGGAAAACCTTTTGTGTTCTTGCATGTTCTCTTCCCCAGCTGACGGTAATGTACTCCTCATGAACATCTTATTCATACTTGTGAGTAATGTTTCAGTGCCACATGTATTTTTGTGTCACCTAATATTATTCCATTGTTGCCTTATGTTCATAGCGTAGGGAAAACCCTATATAAAGGGCTATTGTGAACTAAATTGGGTTCATTTGTTGCCCAAAGTCTGTAATTCTATTACATTCCGTATACCCTTCAAGTAGTATCTAGCCAAAGTCCATACCACATACTAGTAGAGGTACTTTTCAAAATTCATGCAACTCATTCAAAAGCTTGACAACCTTTCTAGTTCCAGGTTGCCTAAAGTATGGTCATCATTCAGTTTACTTTAACATGTTTTCTACAGCTAGAGCCTCTCCCCTTCAAGCTGGCTAGTATTATTTCCAATATTGTTCCTTAGTTGTACACTAGATGAACAACATCCCATTAGGTTTTTTTTACTAAGGGTAACACATCAATTCAAATCCTTAGATACTCTTCGACCAACTTCTGGTTTTTCAAACCCATATTATGTGGACATAAATAATATCAACCCCATGGTAACAAAATTTCATGGTTTTCTTTAAGCTACTATAATCCCCAGCTTGGCAAGCTTAGTGTATTCGGTAAAAGTCTAGCTTTCAAGATCTCGAGCCGGAGTTCATAATTCCCTATGTCTCATATCCTTGGGGATCATGATTTTAAGTAGTCATAGACCTTACAGTCATTAGCGGTTGGATTGTTATGTGATGATGTCACGCTTCTGACGTGATGTTATGGACATGGTATACTTACATAAGCCACAGTCATGTCTTACTCTAAGGAGTGGCCCTTCTCGTTAGTCACAAGTTAGCTAGAATCAATGAGGCATTTGCCTTGCATTTTGTATCTCTTCCTGCATAGCCATGTCTAATCCAACAGGGGCAGTTAATTTCTACTGTTCTGACCTCTGTTGATCTTCTCTCATAAAAATTACAATTCCTTGTTAACCATGAACTAACCATGGTTAACGTTTAGCCTGAGAGGTGTTATAGTCTGTGATGTATTATGCACGGCACATCTTGGACTACCATGGATGGATTCAGCATTACGTCTCAGACTGATAATATTACCTTGCGCACAGAATTACACATTTCACTATTGTGAAAGATGCTGGCTTCTTTGGTCGCCAAGCTATAATTATCCTAGGGCTTCCCTTGTACTTTTTTCTCGCTATACTATAACCCATCACTGTGCTTGTTGCTAGCTCCGTAAGTCTCTATATCAAACCATGCTTTATAATCCTTAACAGTATATGGGGTACATGTTCCAAAGGCCTACCACAATGTGTGAACTTTGTTTAGCGTAAAGCCTAAACCCGGGTAGCTTACTATTATCCCACCGCCTAGGTGGCATTGGTGACATGGCTAAACCGTTGTCCTCCCCAATTGACAGTAGTCAATTCTATCCTAGCAATAGCTAGAACTGCTTCTCCTGCCACAATCTGATGGCATTTTGCCATTCCTGATGAGTCTTCCCTTATAAGGGTCTATTCGCACCCGTGGTTAAGTTTAGTTAACTTTCATCATTAAGTTAAGTTAATGGTAACTAGGTGAATGCTTTCGCATTAAAGCTAGTTAAAAAAAAGGTAGTTAAGACTAACTTAACTGAAAACCACTTCGCACTCGGTTAGTTAAATAATTTGAATAAAAATAACTTAGCTAGCGAACTAAACGCTTTCCCACATGTCTAGTTAAGTTAGCCAAAGACATAAAAAATTTTAAGCACATTTAACTAAACTTAAAGTGACCTCTATGAGAACACTTAGCTTTTAGTACTATTTTCTATTTTAGTTAGCTTTTAGTTAATTTTGCTAACCTAATCAAACATACACTACAAGAAAATCGGGCATCCCGCGACGTCGACTCGCCACGTCTGTGCGACGTCACATTGCAAATTGCAAAGCCGGGTCGCGAGGTGCGACCCGCAACGGGGCGTTGCAAAGACGTTGCGTGCGACGTCCACGGACGTCGCCTGGGATGAGACGCGACGTGGAGGCGACGCATGGCTGACGTCTGCGACCACGTTGCCAAACCCACGTCGCCAATCGTTTATTTGCCGACGTCGCGTCGCATGCGACGTGCATAACATGGCCAGCTGTTGAGGGGCGAGTTCTTGGCATACACCGTGCAGCAGCAGTCCATGACTGCCGGATGCTACAAGGCTGCCATGCTC
>JAANSK020281246.1:0-10999 GCA_011763485.2 Isoetes engelmannii | reverse complement strand
ACACATCAGCAACTCACGAACCTTACACATCAGCACCAACTGAATTGGAGCCCGAGGATCATGAATTCCCTGACCTGTTAGGAAATTCGATTTTAGTTCTTCTTATGCTCTTATTTTTTTGTTTTTGAAATTGATGTATAGGGTTTATTATCTATCAATAATATAAATTAATTTATAAATCCAGATTTTTATTATATATGCCAAATGTCAAACTTTTAAAACTTTTTTTTATTGTCTAATATATTTATAATAAAATTGTTGAAGTTCATATTATTAGTTTGACGATTATAATTTATAATTTTTCTTATTTAATTTTTCTTATCGAATATGCATTATAAATGTATTGTTTATAATTTTTTTTCCTTTATAAAAGTTTGTCTAACTTTAAATATTCGTTTTTTGTTACATTGTTATTTTTTGTTACCTTTATTTTTATAAATATCAGTTGTCAAACATTGAAAATTTATTGATTATCAATTTGTAGGTCATTTTATAAAATAAAGCTTTTAAATGAATGTCAAAATTACGAGATTGTGCTTTTCTCCTTTGATATTCTCGCTTATTTGCAAGCAGTCAGATCTACAATCACCTACATAAAAAAAAAAAAAAAAAAAAAACTTTAAATAAAGTAATTTTATTTACTAGCAAGAATCATTAACGCTAAATGCTCACCAATGAATGCCTCTTTATATCTTCGACGAAGATCCACCTAAGTTTTTTGGGATCCCGGACCTTTAGTAGGAAAATGCATTCGTCTTTGAGACGTTTTATTTCGTCAGGAGAAGCTGAACCCAAAGATTTTAAGGCAATCAATGGTGAGGTACTCTCTTCTTCAAACTCCGTCTTAACGATCTCATTATGGAGCTGCAAGCTTGTTTTTCAGGATGCTTCCTCTGCAATGAGGAGCTGCAGATGTGGATGTACCTTAAGTTTTTCAAAGATCACAGTGAACTTGCAAAAACTCTCAGTGAGTTTGTCTCGACGCTGGGATTACAATAAAAACAATAAAAGACTCAAAAACATAAACACACACAAGTTAAGCAATTAATGCACTTACTTGACACTACTAACTTGGATGCATGTTTATTGATCATTGCTTACAACCAATTTATCAATATAATACAAATATTTTTTTGAAACTGTCGTTTTCCAAATCTCTTTTCATCATTGTTATTTATAATGAAAAGCTGGATTTTTATCAGAAACATGTTTAAGTTTGTTAGTTTTATCTATATAACTTATACTTATAGA
Organism: Isoetes engelmannii; assembly: GCA_011763485.2. NCBI lineage: Eukaryota > Viridiplantae > Streptophyta > Lycopodiopsida > Isoetales > Isoetaceae > Isoetes > Isoetes engelmannii. The sequence continues at coordinate 9,748 of JAANSK020281246.1, read as the reverse complement.
TCAAATATGCATTATTGTTAGTCATGTGGCTCCAAGCACAGCGAGGAGCCTGGTAGAGACAAGGGTGCAGGCACGTCCACGCCCACTGCAACCGTGACCAGGAACCAAGATCGTCAGAAGAGGCCAGCCAAGGATGCGGAAGGCACGCCCACGGGCTCGGCCGCGGCCAAGTCCAAGAAGTCCAGACGGTGAGCGCACCATGCCACGTCCGAGATTCTCGGGCAATAGTGCTCCGCCTCCTTCAGTTATGGCAGTGAGCTGGTGGTCATATTTTGTCAGCGCAGATCAGGGATCAGTTAGCTGATCCTCATTATGGGCCTGAGGCCATTGTACTAAATATATCAGATGTTCTAGACTAGGAGTTTAGACAAGTGAGTCGAAGTTTTGTCGCTTCCTTGTTTCGGATCTCAGCCTTGGGCGAGTCCATTTTCTAGCACATTTTTGTGTATCAATGAGAGTATTACCTGCCTATATCTTTGTTTCTTGAGTTTTCTCTCAGTTTCGCATATCAGTTCTCTTTTTCCTAATCCCTCGTGACACTTTGTTGCAGGATCTTTCTGTTTGGCGCCATAGTTAAGTTAAAATTCAATCCTTCAATCAATGGTTCAAGGTTTTTATAATGCCACAAAAAAGCAATTAGAGTTGAAAAAAGCGATTAGAGTTGGAAAAAACATCAAGATAATACAGGGCAGAAAGTTTCTTTGCGGGCAAGCATCGAGAGCAAGACAAGGCATTGGTGCATAGATTTGGATGATATATTTGGTATTTATAGCCAAATATCATTGGAGTGAAATCTCGACCTGTCGATCGAGAGCATAACACGACATATGCTAAAAATTACATGATTTTGGCCACTTTCTTGGAAAACCTAATTTTAAAACATCCAACATATAAAAATACCACAAAACCCTAATCTAAATAGCAAAATACAACATAATTGTCCTTAGATTGTTGTACAAATCAAATATTTATACAGCGGACATATTGACCATTCAGAAAAACAAATATGCAATACAATATGTACATAACTACTAGAACAAAAGCAAATTTTGTTTTAAATCATTGGAAATTGATTGTTGACATACGTCTTTAATACCCCTACAAGATTTTGAAATTACCCTATGACCCTATGAAGGAAAAGATTTGCTCTTCAGGCAACCCAAAAATACAAGGCATGTAGCAGTATTAATACAAAAAACAACTAATGAGCACAATAAAAAGCGAAACAAGAACCAAGAATATATGAATCGTATTCATAAACATGAACAAGCCTAGCAATGCTGGGCATTTTTTCTAGTTATACTATGATATGCTACAAAAATACCCAGGATTTTTTACACGAGTTGTAACTTACAATAATAGGAAGGCTTAAACCAACATAGGCAATAAAGAGATGACTCTTTAAATTACAATTGTTGTGCTTGTACCAATGGAATCCCCGTTAGTCCTCCACTAAGAATTCACTGGCTTCACTGGTTTCCCTGTCAAAACTTGGAGCTTGTGGTCCTTCAGTTTCACAAGTTGTTCAAGCTTCATCACTTTAGCCTCGAGCAACTGTTTAAATTAAGTAACTATAATAAGTCATAGAAGAGAAAATTCAATGTTTTCTAGACCATCAAATGAGGTGACTTTCTGCCACACAGTTTGCATATACTCGGAAGTTTGTGCAATGGGGGATTAAACTAAAATTTTGTCGTATATACCTCAATAGTTTCTTTCAATTCTCGAATTTGCATATCCTTTTGAGATGAATCTAAATGTGATCTTCCTGATAGTTTATCGTTGTCATATGAACTTCTTCTTGGGCTCTGCAGTATTCCCTCAATTTATAAGCTAGTGGCATTCAATAGGTACACCAATATGACATAAATAGAGATTTGCCAAATCAACACTCCAAAATTCAAACTTAAATGGATGATAAGTTTACCATTGCGCCACCTTCACGAGGGCTCCTGCAAATTAACCATAAAACATCAGCCCCGTAAATATAGCCTATGACAACCTTTAGAACTTTGGGATTATGATGAACGTAGCTAGAAGGATGCTTTAGCTCTGGTTTATCACTTAACGGCTTAATGGCAAAGTTTATATGACCTAAGAGACCACACTCTTGGATTTGTTAAATTATCTAGAAAAGAATTGTACTTTACAAGTCTCTGTACCTATGAGGTGTATGGAATCTCTGAGGAGACCTTCCATGATGGAGCCGCCCTGCAATTTTACCACCCTTTCTATAATTTGGTCCCAACCAATAAATGCCAAAAACAGTGCAAAAAACATATTGCAATAACGCAACAAAAAAAAAGCAGAGATGCTGACTGCTACACTTTGCACGAACAAGGATAAAACTTAATGTGTTTGTTTGCATTTTTTAACACATCATCACCATGCGTAACCAGCTTGTTACCATTAGATGCATCATCCTTGAAAGACTCATTCGACCTTGGCCTGTACTTCGCTATCTGAAAGCCATCATGTCAACCCATTATAAGTACACATTGCAATCTTTGACAATTAGATTATTATGTGATTGTATAATCATTCAACATTACACAAAGTCAAGTCTATTAGTGCAGTTTTCAAGGTTATTAAATATCTTGCATGAACTGACTATTGGCAAGGCAAGATATAGATATAATCAGTTACGAATTTTAATCCATACTCCCAGCTAGCACTTGAAGTTCTGCAGCTAATAACATATACCTTGTGTTTCAGGAGCTTAAGTACTCTTTCTACTTGCTGATTTTCAGCATTGCAAACAGCTTCAATGTCATCTTTCGTCAGTGAGAAATTGAGGCGTTTAAAGACTTTGTCTGCATTATTCCACATTTAAATATCATAATCAGAGACCATAACTTGGCAAGCACTCTATGTTGGCAACTTTAGAATGCACCAAATAGTAACAAGCTTCTTTTGTATGTGGTTATCTTTAAGTATGTAGTTAGGGATATGGATAAAGGATTGATGGAAGGCCTTATCTACATGAATAAATATACTATTCATATTTTATTCTCAGGAGAAGCAGATATCTCTCTGAAGTGCATAATGGACAATTTCCTGCGGCAAAGGAATGATCATTCTAATATTAACCTTTCCGCAAAGACTTGTGTTGACATACAGCTTTGCTGGAAATTATAGATGACTATTTGCTAATGTAGCATCATAGCAGCTTGTAGTTTTTACCAGCCCTAATTAGATATTGAGAACATAATAAAGCCATTCATTCTTTTGGACTGGGCGCGTCTTATTGAAGGCCTAACTTACATACTTATACTATTTCTTCTAAGATTTACTAAGACTGCTGCAGTAGAGTCATGGCTAGAAGCCCAAAACATAATAGCAATAAAATTTCCTAGATCTCAAACATTGCAAAGAGTCTCCGCATATTAAACAATCGATGCCAACACTAATGAGAAGCATCTTGATATCCCTGACCAATAATGCTAACAATCATATGAGATGGAGTATATTACTGTTGAGGGTATTCCAGTTGTAAATCTTCTGCGCCAGGCTATTTGCAGGACTATAGTTGTGGATCTCCACCAATCGAGGACAGTAGTGAGCCACGACCTCTGCTGCCAACACTGCAAATTGGTACACCAGATGAAAGGTAGCACATTAATCATATTCTTCTTCAATTATTCCTGAGAAGTCTTTTTACCTCCATCACTGAAATCACGGGCAATGTTTCGTTTTGGTCTTGATAATGGTATTCCATCAACCTGCAGTCAGTTAATTTCATTTGACTGGGGTCAAATGTATGGCTGAGGCACAAGATATGAAGATGTGATACAATTCCTTTTACTCAAAGAAGGGTTAATGCCAAAAAAACATCATAATGATGCCTTGCACCACAACCCTTTTAAGTCATTCAACCGCATCCAAGTAGTCTCGTGACACATGATTCTGTTGGCTCTAAAGTTCACCATTATATTGAGGCAACCATAACTGTTTTAATGTTAAATTCCTTGAAAACAATTATGAGAGAAATGAGAACCAACCCAGGAGTATAGATTGGGAAGCTCCTCAGGTGCCACATCCATTATATCTGCAGATTATAAGATGCGGCATTGCTCCAGCAGCGCCGGAAGTTCTTCAAGTAACAGCCAGAACATTTGTCAAACACCCTGAAATCATGTATTAATAGCAATTGCACATACCTATCAACGTAGTTGCCAGGGTCAACTTGCAAGCTTCTAACGATTAAGCTGCATGAGTCACATCAAGAATGATTTATTAAGGCAATGCGCCATTTGCACATGCAAAGCAATCACTAGTAATATGGATGGAACAAGAGCAACAAGTGCAAGACGTGGAAGCTGAAGCATTAGTACATAATATATCTATAATCCGTAATTGCAGAAACATGTGACAATCCTGCTCATTTCTGAAGCCCGTGCAACCGTAAGACGTGAGACATCAATGTTTGCTCCAATGTCCACAAGAACAATATGCCACCATGGCAAATATAGTGCCAAGCAAGCCCGAAAGACAAGTATGCAAGATACAAATAAGGTGAGAGTTTAGTCAGTCTAAAAGACACTTTGTGTGGCGGCCTTCGCCACCGTAAAGATTCTATGTGTGTTAGATGGGAAAATTTGTGGGAGTTGAACCCACAGTAGTCCCTGCAATGTGCGAAGCTATTCATGTTTGCAGCTTTGTGGCAGTGTTATTCAAAACTTCACATGTTTTGAGTGGTTTGCACGCTTCATTTTGTGCATGCATCCAATGCTAATAGTATGATGTTTGCATGCTAAGCTAAATCAAATGATGAAACAGCCTTAGAATTCAAACGACTTTGTTATAAGTTTGCCTGTTCCAAGTTCTCAAAAAGATATTTTTGTCTAAGGCCTGTATCAAAGCTACTTAAACTATGGCCTATTTGCTGCTTGTGTATATATTATACTCTGCTGAATATAAAGTTTGGAAGTTCCAGGCTTTTGGCCATTGCTTCTTTGACAGCACCAACTCACATAACAAAAAACCAGATTTCTAGTTACAGCATAATTTTTAAGAATGGATCGTAGAACTCCCAGCAGTGGTCTAGAAGCAAAACATCATCCAAATTTTTCTCACATTTCATTATCAGGAGCTCCCGTTGCTGCCACGCCGTGTGCGTCCCCAGGAATTCTTCCTCCAGTCACCCGCCGTGGCTTTCTCTAGCAGCAAACATTCTAGAACACGCCAGGTGACAACCTGCTACATATGCCACATTAGCAACCCATCCTCAATACAACTTTTACACAAGTTAAAAGGATAGCCACTTCTGCAACTAATTTTATGTCTTGAAGTTCCAAAATTTGAGATATTGAGCTAGAAAATATTGCCAAATTGTATTCATTAAAATAGCATCAACTCAGCTGAACTTCATACTACAGTGGCAAATCAAAAGGGATTCGTAATTCAAAATTTAGATGGTTCGGTGAGAGGAACTTAAAACAATCGTTTGACATGTACATAGAATGTACAGTACACATCAATTAATTGTGAACTTCACTAAGTCGCATTCAGAATTTTGAGGACATAAAAAATATATTTTGTACTTAGTGTTCAGAGCTTGAAGGATCTAATGAAAGGGACTTACACAATGTTAAGCCATGATTGCTAACAAGAACAAACAAAAGGAACTTTGATTCTCCATCAGCAAGACCTTGCTATGTTTCACAAGCTATGAGACAAAACTGAAAACAAGATGTTCACATTGAACAAGAAGAGAAAACACTTTAATGTGCTAATGCAAATACTTGCTTTCTTGTCCCGATTTTTAGAGAATTAGATGAAAAGGTATTCAAGGAACGCTCTAATAAATTCAAGATTTGTCAGATAGTTGTGATTGCTAACAAGAAGAAAGAGGAGATTCTCTGTTTTGGCAAGATTCCATTCGTAGAATTTAGATCATTCAGGAGAAAGAGAAGACACTCGACAAGATTCACAAAAATCCGAAAGTTTTTTTGGCTAGCATAAAACCCTAACCTCCAGATAAATTGTCTTCAGCGTTTCACCTTTTCGATGAGAAGAAGTGGAGGCAGATATAGCGCAAAGAAGGCCTCCGATGCAATTTGGGGCAACTGGAAATGGAAACCCCCGAAGTAACGAATTATCATCTTTCTCAGCCGTCCCTTCGTCCAACTTAAATCCAACGGTCTTTGATGGTCCAACTCAATATCTTATTTTTTCTACTTCGCTACATTAAATCCAACGGTCCTTGATGGTCCAATTCATTATCTTATTTTTTGGGTTGCCCAAAGGGCAAACCTTAGGGATTGAGGGGGTGCCTGATGTTTCTACCTACAACTCAATACTGTCAACTTGGGCGTTTTGAAAGTGCTTTAGAAATGCTTGACAAAATGGATAATACCGAGTGCAAACCTGACATTGTTACCAACAACACGCTGATTGATGCAACGTGGAAGTCTAAGACAGTAGGAGATCCCTCCTTTTTACTAGAGAAGATGGTGAAAGCTGGTTGTAAGTCTAATGTACGTACTCTCAATGCACTGATAAAGGGTAGTTGTAAGATGGAGAAGGCAGGTCGCGCTTGTGAATTTCTAGAAAAATGAAGCAAGAATGTTGCAGTCCAAATGTTGTTACTTACAGCACTTTGATTCATGGAATTTGTAAAGCCAACTAAATGGATGAGGCATACTGTCTTTATCGTCAAATGGTTCAAGCTAGATGTCAGCCTAATCATATTACATATGATTGTCTTGTCCTGGTTTCTGCAATGGAAATAATTTAGAGAACTTATGACTTCCTTTTAGATCAGAACATGACGCCTTTCAACCATTGTGGTCCAGCATCGCTTTCTCTCAATTGTGCAAGGTAAATGAAGAAATCACTTAATGCAAGCTCTTGTTGATTATCAGGGGCCTCCACCACCTCATGTTGTTGGCAGGGTATTGAGAAATCTGAAGGTCAAGGATTATAGAGTTGCATTGATATTCTTTAATTGGGTTGGGTCCAGGCCAGAATTTTCCCACATGACGTTTCCCTTTAATTGCTTGATCTACTTACTTTCCAGGGCAAGAAGGTATACTAATGCATGCAGATACTACTTACTCACATGGGTTGTATTCCTAATCTTAATACTTATAATATGTTGATCTCATGTTTATGCAAAATAGGGCAGTTGGATATAGCTCAAGGGATCTTTAAAGAGATGAGTGCCCTTGGATGTAAACGCGATGTTGCAGCTTACAACATTTTGATTGGGGGAATTTATAAGATTGAAAAGGCCGGAGGATGGATGTGCTCTCCTCATAAAGATGATTATCAATGACCATGACCCTAATGTGCATACCTTTAGTAAGTTGACAAATTGTTGTTGTAGAATAGGCTTGAGATTATGATGAAGTATTGTACATCCTTAGCTTGGGCAATCCATTGGTGATGAGATATATATGATGACACAACAATAAGTTGGAGGAGAATTTTATCTGGACCTTTCGTTTCTAGAGCTTTGGTTCACAGAAATATCCAGCATCAGTCATAACCAAGAAGTTGTTCTTGCCTTAGTAACCTCTTCGAGATGGTACTCAAGAGGAATGTCCAAATTACTGTCCATAAACAATAATTTAATGCTATACACGAATGACTAGCAAACATGTGCCTGGTATTGCCGCGCATAAGTTGGGGTCTGCATTAATCCAAAACGATAAGTTGAGGTCTGTGTGAATCCAAAATGGTGGTAATAAGATACTGGAATGTTCAAACTTTTTGGTAACGTATGTCTGGTGTTGCCACATATAAGTAGAAGCTTGTGCTTATATGCCTTCAATCAGTATAGAAAGCATCCTAAAAAAATGTTTATCAATTGAGTATGATACAATCTAAATTGGCATGTCTATAAAGTTTTTGTTGACCAGGCTCTAGAAACCGACGTCACAATGATCTGTACCAAGAATCTCAGGAAGCGCTGTCAACATTCAAACGTCTTGACATTGGTGACCATATATATTGAGTTGCATCTGACGCTATTAAACAACTCATAGTGTATTGCGACAAAAGATAGATAGCTCCCAACTCTTCAGAAGCTAGGGCTTGTTATAGCGCATAATAAAAAAGATATCCGTCATTTCACCTATTATTTCTATGTAGTTAAATGTGTGCTGAGTATTGTCACATACGGAAGCAGAGGTGTGTGTTTATATAGGACTTCTATGAAAGACATAACCTTATGTAGGGTCATGGATGTAAATGGGTCATTTCCTACGCAGATTCACCTAATACAGCATATCATGTCAAACATAATTAGCAAATACATCTGCATTCTGCATTAACTCTTAGAAGTATTGTGTCGTAAAGGCAATCCTATTAACAAAAACCATTCCAATATACTTTGGGTTCCCCAGATGTTCAGCAGTGTATCTAACAAATATCAACCACGCCTTTCCATTTGTTCCAATCAACCACAACCAAATATATTCCAAGTTTAAGTGATTTCACAACAGAAATATGGTTTGATTCAATAACATAAAAGTCAACATGGCTATATTAGAGAAATCCTTAGTAACACTAGATTAAACATTATAAAGACGGTAGAATAAAGTGAAGTAGAATGTAATCATGATGTGATGATAAATAGACTGATGTCCTTCAATAAAAAATAAATAAAAAATAAAAAAAACCACATTATAAAGACGGCTCATAAATTATATCTTTTTTTTAGCGCAACAGCCTAACCTCGGGTGACATAATATCTGAAAGCCTAGCCTATCCACGTGTCCTAAAAAATTACCTGGCCATATTAAACACCACTAGATCTTAATCTAAACTAACGAACGACTCAGAAAAATAAGAAGCATGTCAACGGAGATAGGATGGGTCGTCGTCGTTGCGGCGCTTAGTATTTCTCCCATCGTCCCTTCCCTCCAAGGTTGTTTCGTTGCTGCCGTACCGTCTTTCCTCATCAAAATTCCTTCCATTTATTGCTCTTTCACTTGTTGTTGCAGGGATGAATACGCTGTGACTGCGGTGTCTATCCCCTTTTTTTTTCTCCTCCTCTTGTATTTCTAATTTCTTGCCTCCTCTTTGCATCGCGCTTTCCTGAATTTGCCTCTGCGATTTCCCAACAGCCTGGGCCGATTCTTTTTACTAACCCTGCTTTTCCCTCCTTGCTTTTTCCCTCTTGTTAACCATGTCTGCATCTACTTCCTTTTTGTTTTACATTTTCCTCTCCAAAACGCGTTTACCAGAGTGTTCTCGAGCTTCCAAGATTAGTTCCGGAACACAGGTTAGGATTTTAAATTTTTGGGATTGGCCTAATATTAACCTTGAATGGACATGTATGGCACTCGTCATTTTCTCCTTGGTCATACTCAATCTATTATGTTTTATTCATTCCTACAAAGCCATAGCTGCCTCCATAAGTTTGATATTGCCTCTAGTTCTTTCGTGAAAAATGGCTATGATTGTGGTAGAGCTTGAAACACTACAATAATCGAGGTAACATCTTTTATTTCACACCTGCAGCTTTTGAGCTAGGGTTTATGTTCTCTGCACATCCTTACGAAAAATAGTTCCACAGTACTTAGTTTCTGAGATGCAACATGAATTTGTACTTTTGCTTTGAGTGCTCTCACCCCATCGCTCCTTAATGGAGATTTAACCCAATTCATTTACTGCCAAACCTTGACGTGAAGACCTTGAGGAGGACACGGTTACACGAAACAAATGTCATGGAAGATGCTCGCAGAAGGTAAGGAGCTTTTGTTAATAACCTTATTGTTTTTCTTAGCTCCTATATCTT
>JAANSK020281235.1:0-11000 GCA_011763485.2 Isoetes engelmannii | reverse complement strand
TATTATTATTATTATTATTATTATTATTATTATTATTATTATTATTATTATTATTATTATTATTATTATTATAGGGATAAGATTCTATTTAAAATGACGCAAAGTACAAGAAGAGAAATATAGGAGATCACTCGCCCAAGCAAACACACTCAGACGATAGTCCAAATATCACATAATCACCCTTTACATTCTTCCTCACGAAAGGAATACACCCTTACTGTCTACAATGTGGAGCGTCCTTTCCCAAATAGTTTCCTTGACTTGTTCTTTTCTATTGCATGCCTGCTATGAGATGTACAATTTATACCTCAGCTGGGAATCATAACACTGGGTTGTACCTCTGCATTCCTAAAGACCTTCATCTGCCGCCTCTTCCAGATGCGCCATAGCAACCACGCTTTACGAAGGTGAAAGGCTAACTTTTTAACCCATGGCCACCTGGTAAGATATACGCCCAGCTCTTGACTGCGTAATGTAGAGTGGAATAATCCTTGGACCCATTGTCATATAGGCCGAACCTCCGCACAAAGAAACATGCAGTGCTCCAACGTCTCAAGGAGACACATTGGGCATAAATCAGTGATGAAAGGCTTTATCTTATGAACCCAGGTGTTAACTCTTAGGGACCTGTGCACAATCTGCCATAATAAAGTGCGGGTCTTAGGCGGCGCAATCAGGTTCCAAACCCACTTCCACAACTTTCCCCACTCATCATCTGGGACCAGTAAAGCCCACCCGTCTGAGGGCGTCAACTCGTCCTGAATTGCAAGGAGCTCATAGCACGACTTAACAAAGTTGCTAGGATCAACCTTCGAATTGCATCGCCATACATGACCTGTGCCTTGTGGTGGGAGGAGCGGGAGACTATTAGCCACACGGGCCCAAATCAACCTATCCGACTCCTTAAGCTGAAATCTGTCACGGATGACAGGGCGCTAACAGTTGCCCATCACAATATCAGTCTTCCACATAGCAGACCCCATGTTGTACCCACCTATGATGAATTCAGAGATCAACATATGGCACCTATTCCACATAGCAGACCCCATGTTGTACCCACCTATGATGAATTCGGAGATCAACATATGGCACCTATGCTGAATTCGGAGATCAACATATGAGGCCAGTATGGATGGCAATGTACACACGTCATTTTATGAGCATGTATTCTTGGTTATGAAAGTGAATTAAAATCAAATTCTTCGCCTCGAGTTGTTTCAAGGGTGTTGCATTGCATCGTCAATTAGGTTTCAACCTCCATGCACAACTTAACTAGTTCCAATACCTCGGAGATGCCAGCTTGGCAAGCTTGTCACAGAAATTTGCTTGTCATAGGAATTTGGTTACTAATATTGCAATACCAATGGCCTTATCACAAAAGTTTAGTTTTCTTGAGGTGGATACCAAGATTTCTTAAGGCAGATGCTTTGGAGAGGCCAGGCCTATTGGTTAACTTCAAAAATGGAATATCAAGTAGGCTTCAGCCACCTCTGGAAGGACTATCATCGTGATTGATTGAAATTTGAGGTCAGTCTTGAATTGCTGGGCTATCTCCCTGAACAGTCCCGCAAACGGTGCCTTCTTCATAAGAAGCTTTGCACAATCCTCTTGACACTATGGATCAGATAAGAAGATGGTCGCATTTCATATTTCAACTCTTTTTTTCGGACATCAAAGAATGTAACAATGCTTCCACTGCAATTGCTAAGAAAATAATGCAAATAACTCTAATCTATATTTTTTTGCATTCCTACAGGTTTGCACATTTGCCTCCATGTGTGTACAAGCTTGGATAGTACACCAGATCCTAAAGTACGGGTCAAACTAATGACATTACCTACACAAACAACGCTCTCCGGCTTGAAATACCTAGGACTTCCCAATTCCATAAATCCCACGGAGAAAAAGCCTTGCATTTTTTTGGTTAGAGAAACAAGGACGATTTCAAAATATGAGCAAAAAGACATCACTTCAAATACCAGCATAATTTGCCTTTCATTTCCAAACAAAATAAATGAGAATTTGATACTAGGAAAGGAACAGATAAAAAAATGCTTAAGACAGTCTTGAATCAATTCATCCTTCTTATAAGCGCATTAATCTTATCCTCCCTGTTTCCTGCATCACCACCTTCAATGTAATGAAGGCGTTTCTTCTTCAAGCCGCCCAATGGAGAACTCAGTTTAAACGGCCATAAAAAGTTGTTTGCTTCCTTGAAGTGGGGGCCAACAGTGTAGATCTCATGAATAAGATCTTCAATGCATAGAATTCCAAACTTACCAAGTGCCTGCAGGAAGGCAGCATGAGGAGGGATGTCAATTTCAATTGATAATTATTCAATGCTAAAACAGTTAAGGATGTAGGCTTACCTCTTCTATAATCGAATTCTCTGTAAGAGCAGTCCTCATTTTGTTTATCTTCCCATAACCACGTTTATATACTAACTCCTTGACGCTCTTCAGGTTAGGGTAACTGAAATAAACATAAAAAATGGTACATCATATACTGAAGACAGGAAATACTAGCAATTCAGACTGCTTCATTCAGCTACACCCACCCATAAGTAACGTACGGTTCTACCCTTCTTAGCATGTTCATAGTTGCTTTATTGACTTTCATAAACACTCCATTGAATATCTGTCCATAAAATGTTATCAGAAAGACATAACATGGTTGATTATTAAATTATGTGGAAGAGTACCTGCCGAAGACGTAACAGCTGCAAAATCTTTCGAGTTTTGGGAGGCATATCATTGATACTGTCAAATTTTCAAAGACCATAAACACCACCAACCTTTACCTAATAGAATATATTACCTTACCCGCGAATACGGATTATAACCATCAGTTTTGCTTCAGGCTCTACATAAAAACCTCCCTTGAGCTTGCATTCCCTCTTCAATGCAATAGTATCCCTCTCCTGAAATTATAACAACCAATTACGCCCATTTCTTTAACAGATCATACATTCCATATTTCAGAAGCAAATTTACCTAGATCTATATAATCCAAAATGCAAACCTGCTTCAGATATTCTTTGGCATACTGCTCTGCCCGCTTGAAAATTGTCCTGCGAAGCTCCCGGCCCTTGAGCCTTTCCTTCTGTAGCTGTTCCGTCTTGGCAAGAGCCCATTTTTCATCACGTTTCCTCTTCTTCAACAAGGACTCGGGCAGGGATGCTGCCTGTGTTGGAGTATCCACCTCCATGCTCGGACTGCTAGGCTTCCGAGGAGTGAAGCAGTTTTAGGGTTTATCTTTTAGGGCACGAAGCATGATGACGCTAAGAATATATATGTGATAACTCATCCTGGTATCCGCCTCAACTCGTATATTCTAAATTACAAAATACAAGAAATTTATCAACCCATTATAAACATCCCTTATTGAGTTTCGTATTAACATCCAACGTCTAATAATGCAATAGGGGAGGGTCGCCATTCAAGGCGACGGAGGCATTTGTGGATGTGGCAATACCCTTAACGGACGTGGCACCTTCTTTTTGACGGACGTGGAAAACGAGGGAATGTTTTGTAGCAGGCTTTTGAAGGCTCGACGATGGACGCAGTTAGGTTCCGGTGAAGGACTAGAGAAGGCTGGATTCTTGCAAGAAAGTATTACAAGTATTGTAACGTTCCTACCCGACATGCCCTTAACCAACTGGGCAAAACATCCGGATGCTGTTATGAGTAGTCGCTTCTACCCATTTATGTCAGGTTCTCGGGAACGACCACCAAGATCTACTCGAACGCCCCAAGCAACGAGCCTATCTCCCATGGGTTAGGGCACGTTACAAGTATGACGTCACCACGATGGAGGTATGTATTGTCATAGATGAAAACTTAGAAATTCTCAAATAGATTCTTCATAGATGGTAGAATGAGTGAATCCTTGAGGTACGCATATGGCTTCTTCTTCATACATTGGTTTGTATTTAAGCCGAGCTTTCCAGGTATGCATATAATCTTGCAACAAGATCTTAAACTCATGCTATCCAATTCATTCGGTGAAGAACATTTTTTAGGTGCTTTTGGTGAAGAACCTTTCAATTTAAATTGGTGCTTGCCTGCACAAGAGCTCTTATTGTGTGTGGCAAAGCCTGTTATTTCAAATTAGCTCTACTTTGCAGCCTGATTAGGGTTCATCATTTTTTATGCTGCCAAAGCTGCATCAAGGGAGAGCTGGATTTGCAATATTTTTGCCAAAATATGAGCTCTGATTCAATTCTAATCCAAATTGCAGCCTCTGTGATTTTTAATGAGGAACTTAGTTCTTCCCTTGTCACTAGTCTGGCAGAGATCTTGCACACATCTCCTTCTTTTGATCTGATATGTTTGGTCCAACCTTCTGCATTTGTTGCAGATGTCCTTGTTTCATTCACCAGCTCCTGTATTAGATTCAGACTTTTTTGCATGCTTCCATTTCTTTGGCTTAATTCACCATCTACTTTCTGCAGCCTTGATATTGCAGAAAAGATTGCATCTAGCTTGGCCTCAACTTCACTTGCGGATGATGCAATGCCGGATCTTGGGTCAAAGATGCATCCATTGTGTCCTCATAATTCATCTTATTCAGGGCCTCTTTGATCCTGCTGCCACTTTGAAAACTTGAGCAAATTTCTAGGGCTTTGTAGCAGACACTCTGTGCTGCTATTGAAATTTGTATGACAGCAAGAGAGGAGCCAGAATCTAAAACTCTGATGGAACTATTCTACACACTTATATTGGCTCCATCTTTTTTTGTTTGAGCGATCCATTCCCCGATAGACTAACTTCGCCACAATATCAATAATATTAAACATGGTCAAAAAGAAATTCCAACCCAACTTCTTCAAAAACTCTTAAACAGGCATACTAAGATGTGAGAGATGCTGAGGAAGCCATCACACCAACCTTCTGAAGTCAAGAAAGTCACCAATATAAATAATCAATAACCTAGTGAGCAGCCAAGTTCTCTATGCATTTAACATGAAACTCGTGATTGATCTCAATCAAGGGTACCTCGGAGGCTGTGTTATAAGAACTACAATTTATCTTGTAAAATACATCCTCCGGGGGAAGTTGTGAACCAAGTTTATGCTGCTTTCCCTTAAGCACCTCTAAAATAGAAGACAACTCTTCCTTACTTGTAGAAGATAAAATCTCCAATGCAGCATCAATCCGAGCTAGCCACCAAGAACAAGAAGTATCTCTACGAAAACCTGTGCATCGAATTTGCTGACTAGATGGTTAGTTCTTGGTGCCCTATGAATGATCTGCCACATGGGAGTTTGAACTTTTAGCGGGAGCAGGTTGTTCTACACCTGTTTTCAAATTCTCTTTAATTCATTCTCACTCATCAGTATAGAGTATAGACAATTTCGATAATAACTACAATAACTTATTTGAATGGAGAAGCTTATAGCAACTAGAGACAGAGCAACATTCTTCCAGAACCTCGTGAACTTTGATGTGATGCAATTAAATGTGTTTCTAGTGGAAGGGGAAATTTGATGTAAGTCAAGTAGCTCCGAAGTTTAGGAGACGTGTTGATTTACTGACTGCTTAGTCTGTGGACTAAATGCCATTCATTTTTTGTATGTCTGTAGACTAATGACATTCATTTTTTGTATGATTCATTTGGACATGAAAGCTACCATGACCTTATGCTCATATATGACTTTGTAATTGTCGATAAGTGCAAAGTATATTATTATGTTCAGAGAGCTTAAAGCATGTAATATTCTTCTTGACAACAATTTCCTTTCAAGAATTTGGAGCATCTTTATATCCATTTAGCAAAAGGTAAAGTGATAATAAAAAAACAGAAAATACGTGAGCTGCATAACATCCAAGTCTAAGGGATTCCACATTAGACACAAAACATGGTATTGCAGCAGAGATGGTTCATGGGGCATCTATCATGATGGTAGAGTTGGTCATTAAATTGTGCTCTAAACGTGATGATTTAAAATAGACAGTAAGTTAGTTGCACAACATCCAGGTTTAAGGGTGCTTGAAATAATAAAAGCGCTTGTGGCAATAAGTAGAATCGCCCCATGCGTGATAAATTACACGTCAAGGATGGCCAAAAACATAGCCACATTAGACACCAAGCATGCCATTGCAGTATAGATGGTTCAAAAGCATAACCACATTGGGCACAAAGCTTGGCATTGCAGTAGAGATTGTTCGCGGGGGCATCCGTTCTGATACTAGAGTTCGTCATTAAATTGTGCTCTACTAACACTAAGAAGATAGATATATACTTGATTGCAATTGGCTTAGCGGTGGACAATACAATTATACAATAATGGAATGAAATAATGCAATGTCACATTTGCCAGTTTCTTTTACCATGAAAAAGACTACAACTATTTCTACATAGCACAAGAACCGTGTGACTTGCTGTATTGAGGATCCAACTTTCAGTTCTTTGGTTCATCCCATCTTTTACACGGCACCAAACCCTCCAGTTAAGGGCTCAGATGAAAGCTCTCTATCTTTATTTAAATAATGAATGTCCTTCCTTGTGAACTTGGCATTTTTTTTTCTAAGCAGGTAGGGGAGGGTGTCCATTGGATGCTCACTTAAGAGCATAAAAGGAATGGCACCCGTGTATACATCTCAAATGCTAGGAATGCTATATGGGAGCATGCCCAACAAGATAACCTACACTCTAAGCCTAATAACATGCCAAGTAGGTAATGCCACCTCAAGTTATCAGGTGTCAAACAGGTGGTGGTATTGGTACCACCAGGGTTGAGATGGCAGCCCCCATAGGATACCAGGCAGCCCATTGAAGGCTGCACTAACACCCCATTGAAGGCTACAAGGCTACAGATATACAATGACAAAAAATGAAGAGAATCAGCTTGGCTTTTCCAGCAATCAAGTTCAAATTTTGGTAAACAATTTGTCTTTAAACAACAATGTTTGAAATCATCATTGAATTTATACAGATTCAAAAGTTCTTGCAGCAGACAGACTCAAAAGAATTTATGAGGAAACTGAAACGAAGAGTGAATTGCAGCTGAACATCTCAAATGACCTGCAATAATAAAAACCAATTACCATAAATCGTATGTTCTAAAATAAGTTGAATTCAATTAGGTAGAGCAGACTTACCATCACACTTAATGCAACAGGAAATAAGATGATATTCAGGAGACACAATTGTTTTGCCAAATCACCATTCAATGTAATTTATGGCATAATCAGTGCTAAATTAAAATCCCCTACAGCAGCATCGACATGGCATATCACTCATCATGCTCAAATTCACTAAATGAATGGAAATATCTAGTAGTTACAGGGGACAAGCATCTGAGTCTGCAGTTCCTCAGAAAGGTAATTACAGGTTGAAGGCCATGATGGAAAGGGGAAGAGAAGGTAGAATTAAATCTTTCTTGGACCTCTACATATCTCAGCCCTTTGCTCTAGAGCAAAGATTCCTAGCAATTCTAGTATTAGCTTGGCTTTACTTTTCTTCCACTGTCGTTATAATTGTTTAAAGGTGAGACCTCTACACTTTGTTTCTTTTGGCTTTAAATGTTCTTTTTGCTCGTTGTTTTAGAGGCCTGCTTTAGAAAATATGAAATAGAAGGATCTTTCGTTTTGTCCAGCACTGCATCACAAGGATAGATCACAACGTCAGAAGGGTGATAACGAGAACAAGCAAGAAGATGAGAATGCAATGCTGGAGACGATGTTTGATTTGGATGAAGACGAAGACAATGATGAAGAGCGACATTTCAAACGGCATCGACACTAGTTAGTTATAATATTTGGAATATTAAATGTTATCTTGAGTTAGATATTGAATAGTAAATGCGTTAGAACTTTAGGAGAACGTTGTTTTGGAAGTTATAAAGGTTGAAGTTAAGAGTTGTACTTGTGCCATGTGGCAAGACCATAGACGGTGGAGATTTATTGTGAAATCTATATAAGGAAGCAAGTACGTTGTTTTGGAAGGGAAAGAGACTTTTGAATAGAAACCTTTATTATTGCATTTCGTGTTCTCCTTGTGCGTGCTTAACTTGCTTATCGAGTTTTACTTAGAACTAACATGTCATTTCGTTAAGCACCTAATTGATAATAATTAACAAATTAAGACTTAATGCCGGAATTGTGGTTATTTGACCTCATGGCTTGACCTAGTTCTTGGCTTCACCAAAGCGCATTGATCAAATCCAAAATGGGTTCCTTTGCCTCAACAAGCATTATTTTGCTTGCAGTATTACAACCCTATACTCTAGCACGATTCCTTCCATCGGTTTCTATCATGACTGCTTCAGAGCTTCCAGGTAAGCAAGGTTTACAAAACTAGTTCATTTCTGTCATTTCTTATGCATTCTAAGCATTGGAACAATGTTTAATAGTTTCTACGGAGACCCCAATGCCAAAAGAAGGAAATTCTAGTCACAATTGGAATGCTTATCTGGACAGTGCTTGAAGTGTTTGTATTGTTTTATCAAATGCTTGAAGTTCTATTATGATTCTGGAGTACTTGGATTATGTGTTACCATAGTGAGAGTATGTTAACAAAGGGACTTTTCCAGAGATTTGTAGAAGTTTAATTTGCTTTAGATTCAAGTGCATAAGTTCCAATAGCAGCATTGTTCTATCATACGTGGAACAATCTTATGTATCCATGTCTGGTTCTAATTTTAAGTTCGTCTTTAAATCTAGTATTTGCAACTGCTCAATCTTTCTGCTCCAGGGTTGGGGCTGTACAAAATGCTTTCTGCTAGCACTGCAGATCCAATTGATATTTCTAAATATGCACGGGATCATAACTATCAGGAACGGAAACGGGAACTTGGACCTAAAATTTGGAATGGAAACGGGAACGGGAATGTCCAACTTTCAATTGTTTTTAGAATTTAAAATAGTTTTGGAGTTCTCTTCAATGTCTTTTCCATTAGCATTGGGCTTGCGCCGCCTAGTCCAAGGCGCTAGCCCCAAACTCTAGGACAGCATCCAGCACAGCCAGTAGGCTCGGGACCCCAGCTCCAAGATTCGGATGAAGAACAATCCATATCCTTTGCCCCAAAGATAGTCGGGGGCCTTTGTTCCAGGATTTCGCAAACTGGGGGGGGGGGGTGTGTGCAGATCCAGGACGGCAAGGGATTTGGCTGCTAAGTAGAGCATACTTAGCTCTTAGTCTTTGATTTACTGATTTGTGGGAGCTTGCACAGTCGGGAGCTGCCACCGACCCAGCACACGCATACAGGGACGGGACCTGCCACCGTCCCCTCTTTAGTTTGCATGCTCTTCACAGGTCAGAAGGTTTTGGATGTGTGCAAGATTTGCTCTGTAACTAGATTTTGTTCTGTCATCCTGCTTTCATAAGCCTCTTTCTTTGATTAGTTATTTCGAGTTTACCTTGGCTTGCCAAACGCGACTGCTTGCTTCGGTTTATTGCATACTGCGCTGTTCAGTTCGGGTGTCGCTTTAGGCGTCACTATTTTTTCCTTTTGTTTCGCTGCTCTTTGCACTGTTGGGTGCTTGACTGCCTCCATAATATGACCCGCAAGGCCAAGGACCAGGCCCAGAAGGCTAAGCTTTCCCAGCAGCCATCCTGCATCTAAGCCAGTTCTGAATCCGCTCCACATTTTGATCCGCATACAATCTCTTCTGTGCTCAAGTCGCTTACCTCCTCGATCACGTATACAGACACTTTTGCCCATTTGCCTATAGAGACTTGGAGGAAGGCCATGGGCTCGAGTTCCTAGTACAGGACTTCGTAGCCCGCAAAGCCTCTGAGCTTGATACGCATCACGTTGAACAGACCACCGTGGTAGAGGTGGCCGTGAAGACGGATGGGCCCCATGCAGTGGAGGTAGGTATACAAACCCAGGAAGATTTAGAAGCTGGTACGCAAGAGCCCGTGGAGCAATCCAGAGATCTGAACCTCCGTATCGTTGGCCTGCCTGAGACAGGAACGGGTACGGGCATGCAGGAGGCTGGAAAATTCTTCGCAGAGACCATGAGCATGCAGACCCTAGGGATCATTGACGCTAAGCGGGTGGGAGCACACCGTCTAGACCGGCCCCGACATATCTTAGTTCAATTCCGCACACTTCAGGAGAGGCACTCAGTATGCAGAATGGTAATCGACTCAAAGGCTCTCGTTTTTCAGTTCAGGAAGATCTGTCCCCTTTGCAGTTGTCTAGACGTCACCAGGAATTATACAGAGTACGGGAAGCACGAGGACAAAAGAAATGGGATTCAATTGCATGGGAATTTGAATGCATGACATGTTAGGCATTCGCTTGATTACCTTGCCAAACATCTGGGTCAATGCCTCTGGAATCCATAGCTCTTCACGTGCTTCTACTATTTGCCTGGGACCCAAAACCTTCAAACATGCTGCCCATTTTCTTTTTGGACCTTAGTTAATTATCAGACACCTAGCAGTCAAATATTGGTGATTCAGAATATGCAACATTTCGTTCGTACCTGGTATCAATGGCAAATGCCATGTCTTATTGTCATTGCATATCGTATCCATTTCATGCAGCATCAAGGTACGACGACAAGGCATTCAACGATATGCACCGGCTTGCTAACTAGCCTAATGTCTAGGTTGTATAGTAGAGCACCATTAATGTTCAAAGTCGTTGATTTCAGATTAATACATGTTCTATAAGGTGCCTCTTCTGTCCTAAACTCCTTGAATGACTCTGTTTGCACATGTCTTTTCCTTTTATGCTTCCTATTCAACTTTGGCCATCAAATACAGGTACCATGGTGCTTCCTATTCAAGTTTGTAACTTCGTAAGTAATAACCTACTCTGCAACAAATGGAATCTTTGTTTTCACGGGTCACACTACACGTTGTTGGCATGGCTGTATATTGGATACTATTTAGAGTGCCATGTTAGGAAATGTTGCAAGCAAAGAAATGCAAACTAATGTACACATGACATCTTCAACGACAAGGCTATCTAAATTATTGTTGCATATATATTTCATGTAATGAAGCACTTGGGTGTGATTTAGACCTTTCTACAGTGTCTT
>JAANSK020281224.1:0-11000 GCA_011763485.2 Isoetes engelmannii | reverse complement strand
GTACGAGCATACCCCACAAACGAGGATCGCTATCTATGGTCCAAATCAAGGCATAAGTCGTGAATATGCCCATCCAATAGCTCTCGTTGCGAATAGACGAATACCATATTATAGTAAAGCATTGAATAAGTAACACAACAGGGATGAAGAACACTAGTTTTGCATAGAATATACAGACAGAAGATCGCCCAACGCATTTGTGAAGTTTTGTACATTTCATCCTTGTCACATGGACCAAAACCTTAATAGCTTCATGAACATGCCCATTTCGGGGATAACCTACAAGGGGGATTTACCATTTTTTACGTATAAACCATGTGCATGCACGGGAGGGGGGTTTTTTGGACCCAATCTCGTATATATACGGTTAGTATGAGGTCCTTTTTTAGGTTATTTTGGGACTAGCCTTGGTAAATTTGCAGAAGGGGTCAAAACTAGCTCTTAAAAATCCATAACAAGGCAGGTTTTTTGCTATCCCTTGCAAGCAGATGGCATACCCATCTTATACATGAGTGCATCCCCCGGCATAATAGGTTATGAGTGCATTCAATGAGACAACATTTGAAAATGGATCATATCAAAAACCTGACAAGTAGCATCCCATGTTGTTACAATTGGCGTACATATGAACAAGCGCATTACCCACAAAAACATTTAACTGACATCCTTCTTTTATTATCTCTACATGGAGTTGCTTTGATCAGGTAGCACATGTAATAAGGCTATTGACAAATGCAATCTCATTTGGTTTTAAAGCTGCAACGCATGTTTGTCTAAGCCACTTCAAGTGCTGAAAACTTGAAGAAAGAATCGCCATTTGGGTTAGACTTCCATTGAAAAGAAAGAAGCAAAAATGGTCATTTCAGGCTTCAGTTCAATAGCTAAATTACACAAGGAATGGCCAATTCACTTCATTTAGAAAAACGTAGAAGGTGCTTAAAATTTTTCTGGGTGTAAGGCACTTGAACTTTATACTGCTTGCAACTCATGCGTTTTGTATCCAATATGAACAACTCATTGCCCTGTTAATGGTCACCAATGTGGTATTACCATGTACAAGTGGAGATTTCAAGCGTATAAAGATCGCCAAAGATGGTAGCCCCATCAAATCCATCAATTATAAATCTATCAAACATGCAGATTTGCGATTAACTGCATTTGATGAATGTGAAACTGTGGAGATGGTATGTCGCCCAAGGGCTGAAGTGGGTATCCAACACTAGCAAGTCACCATAAGCTACAGATCTTCCTAAACCCCTATGAATGTAGGTTCTTGAACCAAGAGATACACCGGCATGGCGATGCCTACAAAAGAGAGATGCTGGTATGATAGGACCCAAAGGCAAGGCAAAATAAGAATATCTGAAGCATCCACAACTCTAGGGATGCTAAGGGGTAAGACATTTTACTTCAACTTTGATCCTTCAAAACAAGAATCTCTGAAGCATCCAAAGCAGTAGAAATACCAACGGGTAGACCAATGTCTTCCAATGCCACCATATCCTCCAAATATTAGCAATGAAGATTATCTCATAGTATCAATTGGTGAAGAAATTGTGTATGTTGTGTGTCCCTCATGGTGCAGCCATTCTATAGATCCACTAGAGGGAATCATATTGGAGAATGTAAGCTATGCATCATTGCACATTGTATAGATTCTCAGATTGAGATGGTAACTCACCAGTAAACAATCACCAGTTAAGCTCTTGCAGCTTATCCAACCTCTTACATCGTAAACAAAAATAACAAATGCTCTTTTAAAAAGTAGTGCTTATCTTGCATCTTACATCATAAATAGAAACAGCAAACGCTCTTTCCAAAAGTAGAGCTAAGCAAGAGAAGTAATATGGAAGGACAACCTTTTTGCAGCTAAGGATGTTCTAAAATCATGGAGAACATAGACATTTAAAGTAAGCTAACTACACATAAGATAGTAAGGCATAGCAGAACTGTTCGTACTGTTCGTATTATAGCCGATCTATTTAAAACACGGTCCATTTCCACAATAGAGAAGATTTATTGGCTAAAGCTAATCAGAAAGAACAAATCACTGTATTCAAAAGATCTCAATAACATACCTAAAAGGTAAAGATTCAGAACAAAAACAAATTTTTATATTTCTGCATCTGGTAACAACATTTTTTTTTCCTTAATAATGGTTTACACTGCACATTGACACACAGGATTCACGTTAAGCTGAAACAAAGAGAAGAGAAAACCTGTAGTGTATATTTCATTGGAGCTGGCATGAATGCCATGGTTTCTTGGCATCGAACATCTTCATAACAAGCATGTTCTTTGGGATTGGCTTGTGTCCACTACCGGAGCATTGGTTTCGTATATTTGTCTGATATTTAAGCTTGTATTTGGCAGATTAAGAGAATGGTTGTGAGCACTTATCAAGTAGCAAGTGGTGCTAGTGCTGCCACTTGACACTAGTGCTAGTGTTGCCACCTAATTGATGGCCTTCTTAGATTACAGAAGCAAATGGATCAACTATTTATAACATGTTGCAACATGGCTCAAAGACTAGGAAGAACATGTATTTCATAGTTTTGGTAACAGAACTTACTGAGGAAGAATGCACATCTAGGCTTCAAAACACCTTCAACTAAACATGCATAATTGACCAACAAACACAAGGACAAGTAAGCATGCATCAAAACACAAGCCCTTGCAGGCCATACCACTCTACAAAACATGACGCCTTGCCCTCTAGCAACTATGACGGACGCGCTAGCATCTACATCTAAAAGCCATTTCATGTACTCTAGCAGTCGAAATTTTATCTTGGTGTGATTTTCTAAAGCCCATAAGAATCTACAGTTCAGTATCACATGTTTGAGAGCTCTGGCTGATATGATTCTTAAGGCAGGATAGAAGACACATTATTCTAACGTTCACAAGGAAATTAAATGCAGGCCATTTTCACCTCCAAAAGGGCAACCCCTTGTGTGACATCACCTTGTTTTGCATGTTCGTCCTGTTGCCGCATTTCTTGGCTGCTTCAACTGATTTTACTACATACCAGAGATCTACCCTACATTTTGAGACTTCGTAGAATGATGAGTAAAGCCTTCAGAGAATATGAAGTTTGATTGCAGCTTAATCTGCAAACTTATCTACAAATGGATGGCCATTTGTATGTTAACTATGCATAGACTTTAGTTTCCTCTAGATTCCTAAATATCTACCATACTCAGGTTTTCAGCATATCCAACAAACTTATCTCTGGAGATGCACAACGAAGCTCAAATGAAAACTCTTCTTACATTTTTCCAGTGGGCCAGATTAGAGACTCAACATGCGCCATATAGGACATAAAAACTAGGAATCTGTAATGTTGCCCAGATTCGGCATCTGTATTTCAAGCAAATTCTTGTTGCAATTTTCTTAGAATCAATTCATCCAATTAGTTGCTCTCACCTGATATACAACTTGGGAACGCCATATATATCATTCGAGATGTGGTTAATCCAGAACTGTTACCAACCACAAAGAACTGCGCAGTTTGAAGTCCAAACACCAACTCTTTTTGCCCATTTTTAATTGATTAAGCTCTGTTTCACTGTCAAATCTTTTCCTCTCTTCATCAATCTAGTACAAAAGGGGCATACAAAACTATTGGCATGCTCTTTAAAGCGGATCAAACTGCCATGGAGTAGCAAAAGCCATCCGATCAAAATTTCAGCCCAGTTTTACACCTAATTTTTTGGTCCAGATTAACCACTTTTTGTCTGGATTAACCACCTGGCTGATATCGGATGTCCGGATTAACCACCTCGGCTGATAACAGATGTCCGGATTAACCACTTGTTTTTATCCGAATTAACCACATCCGGGATGATATATATAGGGTTCCGTACAACTCGCTGGTTGCTCCAATCCTGTACACCGTTATTCGATGCAGATGTGGCCTTCTTGGCATGCTAGTAGGATTTTTATGGATTTCTAAGGCAACCTGGACTTTAGATGGGTGTTCACTTGTCTAATCACCGACATATTTTTAATATATGTTAGAGATATATTTCTTGTAGTATATTCACATAATTGGCTAACCAAAATCTTATTTCTTACTATTGTTCAGTTGTCTTTGGAACATTATTAGGAAAAAGAGGAGCATAGATATCACATGATATATGATATTGAAAGATATATGCTTCTTGACGTATATTCACATTGTTTGGCATACCAAATTCTTGTTTGTTATGATTGTTCAGTTGTCTTTGGAATATTATCTTGTTTTTGCATCGATTGTTCTTTGCTCTTTGATGATGCATCAGCTGCATTTGATGTGGATGATTGTTCTTCAGTCTTGGATTTGGTTTTATCCACAGCAGTATTAAGATTGTCAAGACTTGAATCCATCTTTTCTCGCAAGTCTCTTGCAGTCTTTTCCACCTATAAAGGATTATTCAAAAAATAGTAAATATACCAATAAAGTTGATTAAAAGAATAATAATTAACTATATATAGGTTGTTTTATCGAACTTGTGTACTCCTTTTGAAATCTGTAACTAAGTTGTCTTCTTCCAAAATAGACACTCAAATAGACTACTAGCAACTTATTCTAAATGTTGGAACATTTAATTTCTAAATTTTCAGTTCAAGCTTTAGTGTTTGCATTTGTGCATGGGTAAAGAATTCTATTTGCCTTACCTTTTCTATCACAATTTCTGCTTTTTTGGCATCCTTGTCAACCTCTCCAGCAATAACCTCCACTGCCTCTGCAACATGTTCAACTGTTTTTGCCACATTTTCTGCAGTATTTGCAACAGTTTCTATTTCGTCTGTAATAATAAGGAAGGCAATGTCATACAAAAAGAGGTCGCAATCACTTTAAAAAGCAGCCATCATTTGGAAAGAAGCCCCAGTCCCAACTCAGTTAATAAACTATTTTCCAACAGAATTGTCCTAACCCATTCAGTAAAAAGCGCCATCTTCTGTGAGTGATAGAGATCAGAAGGAGACTAAGTCAAATTTTACACCAAGTTTAATGTACTCAGAGGATGGACCTACTTCATCAAACATGAAGTAGGTTCATCAAACATGAAGTAGGATTTCTACTCTACCCGTGCACCTACATAATTCAATTGACATCCTGGAATATGCATTAAGCATGGTCCATATAAATTGGTAACGTGAGAGACATGTCTACTGAAAGTCCCAACACACTACAACAGAAAAAACAAGGATCTGCTGTAACTGGGCGTTCTCGCCACTGCATCATCTCATAATGTCTTAAGCATGTCCCAGGTCTCATGTTATGCGTTGTCACTATACTGCATATCCCAGACTTCAAATGTCATGCTAGAATAAGACCTTATTATCTTCTTCCTCTGCCTGCTTTGTTTACTACTTCATATTAACAGTAGAATCATCTTTTACCACCCAGGCTTTTGGCTGTATGAAGTGATGATGACTGCCTTTAGAATAAGACCATCTAGAAGAAACAAGAAAGCATTTACATTTAGTTACTATAAAGGTATATGCTGCATGGAGTTCTATCAACCTGCCATATGCTGCAGTAATGAAATGCCCATCTTGTCTTGCAGTAAATTAAGGAATTCTATACATCAGTGAATGGGGGTCTCATTGTTCTTATTTGATCTCAATACTTTCAGAAAATTGTCTGAACCATTAAGAAGAATTAACAGAATATAGTGCTCAAGGGCTCACAAACTTTAGGAGAAAATTTCTACCATGACAGAAATTTCCTGATATATGTGAGATTTTAGTTTCGTTCTTTAAACAGCAAAAACGAGGACCTGGATGTAAGGAAATGAAGGCATAGACTAATGAGAATGAAAATGCACAAATGCGCTGCTTACCCTCAATTTTATCCAGTGTTTCCTTTTTGCTAGTAAGAAATTTCCCCACGGTTCCAGGCAGTTTTATTAAAAAACAAAGGAGCTCCAATACCCTGTATAAATAAAAGGGTCCATCATATATTCAGTGTTTACACACTAGAGAAGGCGCAATAGAATGCCTTACCAATTGAACATGGAGGAAAATTTAAATGGGTTTCCGCCGCTGCAACATCAGATGGATTTAACAATGAAAACTTCAATTTAACATCAAACTAAATGGTAAAGTAAAGAGCACCTTCCAGGTGTGGCCATTATCTTTGTAGATGAAAATTTCCTTCTGTATGATAGATCTGGATAAATTGAGCTAATTCCAAAAGAATGATAAACTCCCGACGGAAATGAAGAAGCAAGTGCCAGCCTATTCCTTGCTAATAAGAAACCATGTTTTCTGAACAGATCAAACACACCTTTTGTTGGAATCAGCAAGGAACGCGTTCTAGGAGGTGGAGGAGAGGAAACATAGAGATTTTTCTCAAGTATTCCTGCCGAGAAACCTCGACCGAATATGCGATCACTGATCGCCATGACACCCAAACTAAGGTTTCCACTTAAGTAGAATCGTGCATTGTGGCCTGGTCAGTTCGTGGATGTAGCAAGGCTTGCAAGCAAAGCAATGGCCATAGCCAAAGACCATGGAAGACTCAAGCGGTCCCTGAGAAGCAAGGGGAAACGTGTAGGAGCAACAACTCTGGTGGACCATCGACGTATTTCCTCAAAGCGCACCTGGGGAGCATTGGGCAATGTCGTGTTTAAGACCATTTCAAGTAGTATGTTTAAAAAGTAGCAATGGTTTTAACATGACGTCTGCCAGAATATACGCAAATATATATCTATAGTTTAACACGACACTAGCCGACATTTAAGATGTCGTGGCTGGAGGATCGTGTTGGAAAGTGGCACATAACTATTCTTTGTGCCATCGTAATCATACGTCAAGCTAAGCGGGTGTGCATTCTTGTTCTTCACCGAATCATCGGCTGCACAAAACCTGGAGAAGCCAGTAAACTTAGCTTGACGTGTTGAAGGGAAGGGGCTCAGCGTCGCGGATTTAGCAGGTGGAGGGGGCAGCAAGAATGGCTTCCCCCCTTCCCTTCCCCTATACGTCAAGGTAAGTGGGTGTCGTTTCTTGCCACTTCACGGATCATTCTTATCCAGAATAAAGACTTACCTGCACAAAAACTGGGAGAATCCAGTAGCCTGGATTCTACAGGTCAGGAGGCTGGCAAGGATGCCTTACCTTCAACAGTGCCTCCCGGATTCTACAGTTCAGGGGGTTGGCAAGAATGCCCTCCGCCTTCCAGTTCCACATAAGCTCCAAACATTTCTCCTTTGTTACACATATATAATTGAGTTTCATCAGATTCTATTCAATTCCATAGTAGATTCTCCAATCGGGCATAAAAATAGCGAAAAAAAAAAAAAAAAAAAAAAATCTCGATTGCTGACAGCGAAGCATTAGCCTTAGCTACCAGGCGCCATAGCCGCTGCTATGAAGCTCCACTATAGGCCAAGCCAGGCAAGGCCATCAAGGTGTGCAATAGCGGTGGTCCTGAAACTGGGAATCATAAATCCAACACCGCAAATATTGGATCTTCAAAATCTTCTAAAACCCCCATCTATTTGATGTTTTGTAGAGCTTCGAAAAGGGCTCTCCAGTGGATCATGCCATTAACCGTAGCCAAGACCTTGATTAAGAGTTGTTGCAAGGATTTAAAGCAGGATTCAACCACTGGGTCTGCATGTTCTATACTTGAGCAGAGGAATCAAAAGAAACAAATATATGGCAATCAGATAGGGGAGGCACTAAGCATTGTACAAGAAAGAGGCATTCAGCTTTTTCCAGAATAGAAACTGGCAAAGCATTCATATGCTATTGAAGAAGCGATTTTCCAGGTTAGTTTGGAGCGCAAATTGGCTATTCAGGTGGTAGATACCTTCGCTTATATGTTTTTATGCTCTTCAGTGATCTTCATGCTTTGGTAGAGCCACGCATGAAACCGCACAATATTCGCGATTCAACAGCTGTGCCCTTCTTGCCCTCTGTTCAGTCCGCAGTATCCACGATTCCCACTTCGGTCCTTCACAGAATCAGACCCAGAGCTCCATAAATCGGGTTCCATTGCAGTGCAATATTTCAATATTCATATCCATTGTTTGACACATTTTTAAGAGGTTTTCTCCAAGGCAAAATTGCTTTTTGTTTGCAGATTTTCGTGGCTCTGGCATCCGGCACTGTGACAAGTTTTGCGCGACAGGCCATCAATTCTTTATGTTTGGCATGTTGGTGTTGCAAAATGTAGTCCAACCCCTTTTTTGCCTGCCAAATTGGGGGAGGTTAGCTCTCACGGTTTGGCTCTTTAGAACTATGGAAGCCCCCATGGAAGATCACTCGAGTGGATCTTGGAGAGGCGACACCTAATTATCATATATAGAGCGTCAAACCTCAACGTCTAGATGCTTTTGCCTAGTTGGTTGGGGCACGACAGAGCTTCACCAAACGCCCCCGAACCGTAACCTCTTCACAACTGGGTACTGAGTACTGGCGCGGACTTATGCACGCACTAAACCTCCATCCTCTCGCTAAAACCGGGGCAAGAAGATACTGATGCAAAGATTCTGGTGCCGACCCACTGGAGCAACTCGATCAAACCACTAGACCATAAGAACTGCCACCAGGAACAGGTCAAATCCCTAAACCCCCAGAGCAGCTACCTGCAAAAAGGCATCCAAAACAAGCCCGAACGCCAGATGCCCAGGCGCGCAGGGAAGGCGGCGCTCAGGGCAAGATAATTAAGGTGTCGTATCACCCCACACAAATCCGTTGTATCCTTAGCGATAATTATTTTTTTATTTTTTCTGCCCTAACTTGCTAAGTTCAAAAAGTCATTTCATCCTTTGTTTGTTCTTTCTTGGTTGCTCAAATATTTGAACATCAGCATTAATAGATAGAAATCCAAAGTTCATCAACAGTATTTAGCTTCTAGAATGTCTTCTATATTCACAAGTCTGTTTGAGGGTTTTCATTCATGATTTACAATGTTAGCCTTTTGTAAAAAGGATATAACTCTGGCAATCTGGGTTAAAGCATGCTAGGGTATACCACTTTTGGAACCTACCTAAAATACCCACTGGGTACTCACATATGGTGATATTGCTTCATGTTCATGATAATGGGTGATATAAAAAGTACTCTAAGACATCGTTCTTCTATTACTCTCAATCATGAAGCAAAAATATTTATTATTAGCTTTGATTTAGGTACTTTTAATATCAAACTTATATCCCCTTCCCATGAATTGTTTAAGAGCCATCTTCATTCAAAACGTTTGTGGAGGCCAGTCTCCATGAGCTCCATGATCAGGTATAAATTGCCTTCTTTCATGCACTGGTTGTATGATTGTAACGATATCTGCATAGCCTTTGCATAACCACTAGTTTCTTTTCATGACGTATATCCCTTTCTCATGAATTTCTTAACAACCACTTTCATTTAGTACCACTTTTCTTTATAGACCTTGCCATATGAACTCGGGACGTAATATTTTTTCTATATGCTGATGTTGGACGAGCATATCCCACCAACATGGATCACTATCTACGATCCAAATCAAGGCAATATGCCCGTCCAAGAGCTCTCCTTGTCCTACATCACCCCCCGTGTGAATATGCACCCAAACTAGAAGGGTTTTTAGGGGAATTTAATTTAGAAGTGTTGGATGTAATGGTTTATGTTATATAAAAAAGATTTTGGACCCCTTCGGGGCCACACAAAGAAAACACAAAGACTAAAAATTGCCACGAGAATGTGAATAAGTCAAGTAAACCATAAGTGTTTTAAGTATCAAAACTAAGAGAATGCACAACATGTCTTTAATGCATTGGACAAAAATGTTGGAAAATGCTTAGGGTCACCAAACCCGCATATTCTAGCAAAAGTAGCAAAGAAGACACGTTTAAACCTAGAAGTAAAGGAAAATAACCAAGCATTAAAATTAAAAATCGAATGATATAGGGAAAAAATTTCGATACATTAAGGATATAGCATCTCAGGGTTTGTTAATGGAAACTAGGATTTTGCAAAGCAGAGAGTTGAACAGGTCAGTTCTCTAAATCCAAATCGATTGAGTGATTTATGCAGTTCTGCAAATGTAAGCCATGTTAATTTGTGCAGGTCGATTCTCTTTGTTTCGGTTATGGCAGAATAGATAAATCCAAATGGGCCAGTTTCTTTCCTATGGCAGAGTATGGCATTCAAAATTTCGTCCATTGTAGTCATATTTAGAGTTACCAAATCCTGTTGTAGCAATCTTAGAAATCAAACTTTAAATTGCTTCTATGTAATGTTGAAGCCTCTCAGCCTCCAGTTTGTGGATTGCGTCAGGCTATATTGATGCATGAAGATATGGGTAAACAGGGCCGAATCCCCTTCCGATGGCATCCAAGCAACAACATTACCTCTATTATGAAAAGGATAAAAGGTGTGTTTTGGTTCTTCCAATTGCATTGGTACAGAAGAAAGGTTTTGAGATATGCCCCCAACAGATGAAGACACCATTTTTATATATGAACGAAAATAGTAGAATGAATAAATCAGCCTCCGATGAAGAAAATAGTCTAACGAATCCATGAAAGACCAGGCAATACAAGCATGCAAGCCTGTCCACACTACAGAATCATCATAATAAGAACAGAACAAGGCTTTGATTTGAAATTATGTTGCCAAAACTTTTTGTTGATGGGTGAACTTGGAAAACCATAAAGGTGCAGAATCCAAGGGAGTTTTGTTGCGATATGTAGGTAAATCCAGAAATTCTTGTTTTTGCCAAAGTTGGAAGCTGAAGAAACACCAAGGTGGATAAGTCTGGGTTCTTGGCCAGAGAGAGTTCTATTTCTCACATGCTTTAAAACTCAATAAGACAAAAAACAGAAGCTCCTTTTCATCAAGCATACATCAAAAGTTGAATAAAGAATAAGTGCAGGAAGAAGATCATCAAATCCAATCCTAGTCAAATATACAAACTATCTATCGGCTCTGATGTCATAAACCATGAAAAGGGCACTATGTCCATTTAAGTCAGTTATGATCTAGATTCAAAGGGCAATATTTTAGTCAAGGAATATAGGTGGTGG
>JAANSK020281213.1:0-11002 GCA_011763485.2 Isoetes engelmannii | reverse complement strand
TTGTAAGTGTGTCTACATCATTGCCTAGAATACACCCGTACTTATGCCCGGCAACGCCGGGCACCCGTTACTAGTTATCTATTATTGCACTTTCGAGGAGTTGGTGTACAAATTCAAGTTCGATTCTAACATATATCCCTATGGTAGAGATCACGAAATCAAGTTGGATCCTATATAGTCATGAATTCAAGTTTGAAGTT
The DNA here is from genome assembly GCA_011763485.2 of Isoetes engelmannii. Classification (NCBI taxonomy): domain Eukaryota; kingdom Viridiplantae; phylum Streptophyta; class Lycopodiopsida; order Isoetales; family Isoetaceae; genus Isoetes; species Isoetes engelmannii. The sequence goes on along the minus strand of JAANSK020281213.1, from coordinate 10,802 downwards.
AAGCAATATGGTTCGTGTGGTAGACACCATAAATCTACCATATATGCAAATGTGTAGAATTATAGTTATAATTGACAAGTGTAGACATAGGATAAACTGTCCCACCTACGAATTGACCATAAGACATAAGACAATAAGTACCAAAGCGCTGTAAGTCATGAAAATATGATCGAAAACCAAGAAGGTTCAACAACATTGGTATAAGTATTGCAAGCGAAGAAGTAGACAAAACTGGGAACTTTGAAATGTAGGACACAAAGTTAGAAATGGGAAAGAAACAAATGGTCAAAACAGGACGCATGGAGTTCCATTCAAAGTTGAGTCCTTTTGGTTGTCTTTGAAAGCATTATACTGTGCATGTATGTATGTAACTATGCATAAACATGTGGCCTCCAACAAAACCCATAGGGATGGTCAATCCAATGGACTCCCTTCCTCCCTCCCTCCTAAAAGGCACTTACAATTAGTTAAACATTGTCTACATTGAATGCAAATGACCTTTCATACTTAGATCATGCATAATATGTGGACTTTGCATGGTGAGCTGTCTACATAACAATGTGGATAACTACAAGATCCTTAGATCATGCATAATGTGTGGACTTTGCATGGCGGATTTTCTATACAATGAGTATTATATATAGCTACAAGATCCTTAATCCAATTTAGAGTGCTAACTATCTAACAACAATGACTAAGTTATCATAACTTTATCTATTGAACTGATGATGAGTTGTTATCAAGTTGAAATTGATGTCTACGTGAACATCAAGTGGTTGCAATTCTGGCCTAGAGCCAATGCCCCCTTGCCACGAGATCAACTTTCTTTAAGGAATATCACCCTTGAGATCCAGCTCCTCTTTTACTTGCATTCCAGTTCGTATATTTGCATCCTAGTGTTGATTCTGCCTTTTACCATGCATTCCAATTTGCTTTTACTACATCTATGGGTTCTTTACGTACATTACAACACCAGAATTGGACCCATCGAGACATTCACGTTTCCAGAATGACATTTTCGTTGGCATTCTTATGTGCCGACAAATGTTGACACATAAGAATGCCAACAAAAGTTCCACTATTGTAGACAAAGTAGTGGGTCAATTACGTCGTGTGATGCAGTTGGTAGGTTGTGCTTACGAATAGTCAAAAGATTCTTCTCGACAGAACAGAAGACCACGGAATCAGCGAACGATAGTAGAGGACGGAGGAAGAAGACATGGGGTCCAACAAGAAATTCAGAGTAGAGTACAAGATGCATAGAAGCGAGATGAGAGGGTACCTATAGACAAAAATGCCAACTTGAAAGGGAAGAAACAAAAGGGGTTGGGGGAAAAATATAGCCAAAAATGCCAACTTGAAAGGGACGAATGGTGGGGGCAAGAACGTGGCGAGCTATGAAGGGGGTGGGAGATGATTGGCTGCATGACCAAGGGGGTAGAAAAGCGGGGTAAAAAAAATAGGCTTTAAAAAATGTGAAAAACAAAAAAGAGGGGGTGTACATTTTTAACGAGAAGGCAGAAGGGATGGCGGAAATGGAAGGAAGAACGAGGAGCGTATTCGTGCAGCAATTCCGAGCCCTTTGGAGGAAGAATTACCTGTGGACCTTCAGGAACAGCCGGGCTGCCATCTTCCAGTTGGGTTCCATATTTATTTTTATGTTTCTGGTGTATGCTGTTGATGAGGCAGTCCGAGCTGGCCTCAGGAACTCTAGCTTTGCTAAGAATTTGGTCTCTCCCTCACCCTCCCACCTTGATTCCATACCACCTTGTGAGTCCACCTTCTTCATCACACCCCCTTGCTTTGATTTTGCCTGGAGTGGCAATTCTAGCTCCCTCGCACGCTCGCTCGTGGATCTCATCCGGCTTAACAATCCTCGCCGCCCTATTCCTCCTCATAAGGTATGCTTCATCAATCCATCCATCCATCATTTGAATGCATCAGTTTCTTTCTATTCTCTTCTATTCTATTCTTATATTGTTGCATGTTCTTTTGGTTAGCTCTACATCATCATGTGGCCCTGCCTATCTTGTAGGCCACTCATCTCTCAAATGTGAAAACTGCTCTTCTTCTCTTTGTTTTTTTCAACACCTATTTTCTCTTTTACTTTTGTCCCATTATCCCACATTATATCATAGTGTGGCCATTCTGTGGATATAAAAATGGTTGTCGATATATGTGATTGTTCTCTTTGTATTGGCTTCTATAGGCCATTTGGTCTTTTGTTCTCCGTGATAAAACTCAATTCAATTCTACCCTTATTTCCTCTCTTCAATATATAGATATACCTCTATAACTCCGTTACTCACCTACTCATATGATTATGACCACTCATACGACTAGTAGCAATCTACCACTATTGTCTTATCATTCTTTATGTCGTTCATCCACTCATACAGTTGTATGGTGCACCTATTCATATCATTCGTGACGATATTGTATCTTAGGCCTACAATTCAAAGACATGGCACCTTTTTTCCCTTCCATAAGGAAGTGAAAATGGTATATAGCACTTATAGCATATGGAGATCCTTTAATAATTCCTTGAGACTTTCCTCGTTGCATCTTTGCCATCATCATGGAGTATTAAAAAATGCAAGAATTTCTTAATTCCACCTACTACGTGAAGAAATGGTTCCATGGTATCATTATGGGCCCGTTTTACCATTTCATCTCCCCTTAAATTTAGCATAAATTCCTTCCTTAGACTCCATGTTACATCCATCTTCCACATGAAAGACATGTTTACTTGCACCATTTAAGTTTGCTTGCATATGTTTGCTTGACATTTTACCATTTCATCTCCCCTTAAATTTAGCATAAATTCCTTCCTACTCCATGTTCCATCTTCCACATGGAAGACATGTTTGCACCATTCAAGTAGACGAAGTCAACATCAAGTTGGTTCTACAAATATCGGTTTGTGAATAAGACTTTAAGTTGAAGGGTTCAATGAAGTAATCATGAAGGCGAATGATGGGCAAACCAAAGCTTTTTTTTCGAAGCCTGGGTTGACCACATGGCTCTCTTTTCCAATTGAGGAGTAGGAGACATTCATCATAGTGCACAAGTTGTTCAATTGTGTTTCCTACTCTAAATAAGGGTATGTATGAACACACCCAACTTCAAAATTTCTTGTCGACAAGTTCTGTATGTCGATATCTAACCTCAAAGTTTGAGGTCAGCTACCAAGTTTGGCTTGGATTTTTCAGAAATGGATCTAAATGCTCTTGTCACCTGTTGTGGTGAAATTTGAAGTCGGATCGGAGGCGAAGTCGAAGCATTCCATTTCAATTTAGTTATGAAGTTTTGGTCAATAAGCAATAGGAGCAGATGTCCATATGCACATCACATCGGCCTATGGTCTTTGTATGCAAAAGTTCTCCTCTCTCTCTCCCAAGTTGTTAGAGTAAAATTTCTCTCTCTCAAGATGTTAGAGTAAAGTTTCAAAGTCTCAACTCTAGGTTTAGTGAAATCCTTAAAATAATATTTTTTAATTCGAAATCAATCTTCAATGCAAGTTCAACACTCAACAATTGTCATACGGTTAAGCACTCTGAGAAAAATAAGCGTAGGTTCTAGAATCGAGGAACTTCGTATAGAGAATTGTTCTAGATTGTGTTGTGGCATAATTCACTGAGTGCCAATGCGAAGAGCCAATAGCTCCAATCCAATCTTATAGGTCGGATACATTCAAGGAAGCTTGTATTAGCAATCACACCACGAAGAAAATTACCGGAATAGCAGATGGCCCCAGATGGTCACATACAACGCCCAAGCAAGGATCAAACCCGCCAGCATGCTAAAGCTCTGTCTTACAGGAGTCTAACACTCCTCCATAGCCAGCTCTTGTTTTCGAGAATATCAGGAACACCATTTTTGGAAATTTCTAGGAAAGGTAAGCAGCTTTCCAATTTGAAAAATAGCATACTGCGTGAAATCGAGTTCTGGAACGTAATCTAGACAGTATGCAAATGAAGTAGCTCACAAAATGAGTTTCATTTTTAACTATCTTCTTTACAGCTGCACCATGTGCAACCAGAGGTAGCATTAAGATGAATGTAATTACTTGCAACAATTAGCACTAATATACAAAATTTGCAGGTCATATCTTTTGAGACCGTGGATCAGGTAGACGCATGGCTTCTGGAACATCCAATGTCTTGTCCGGCTGCACTGCACTTTGAGGAGAGGAGTTCTTCCGTAATTGCATATGGTATTCAAATAAATACCACAAGAAAGCCAAAGCGCGGTGCCTTTGAGGATTCAGTTTTCAAATACGAACTACCCCTCCAAGCTGCTGCAGAAAGGGAAATAACTAGATATCTTTTGGGTAGTGCAGGTATAAACTCACTCATTCAAATATCATAAAAGAGAGTCTTGCCAGGACAAGTAGAAATTAGAAATAGCATTGTTTTCAAGCATAGTGTCAAGCATTAAATACAGAAGCCTCAATCAACTTCCCTGCTCTTTGTTCATATAATAACTACCAAATTCCATGGTGGAGTTGTGGGACCTAAGCTAGAAAAGTAGCTTCTTCTTAAGTTTTTAACTGTCCGCTATACCTCCCCTTGTTAAGACTTGTCTTGGTTCTTTAGATCAATGGGCTGTATTATAAAACTGCTGTACCAGCATAGCATCTGTAACTGCTGTATGATCTGTCATATAAAATGTTACCATCTTCTGCAATATAGATGATCTCCAAATAGAGGTTATCCTAAAAGAAGTTTAGATTTTTGATGTTGCTTTCCAACCAGTATATCTTAAATAACAACCTTATCTTGCAGGGGCAGACTTGATATGGAATATATCATTTGCAGAATTTGCTCATCCGCCAACCAAAACTTTCTCAGCTGTTGGCAGGATAGGGCCTACGTTTTTTCTGGCTGCTACCATGTTCGGCTTTGTTATCCAATTGAGCAGTATTGTCACAGAAAAGGAATTAAAGCTTAGGCAAGTACGTATTCCGCCCCAGTTACATTACTTTTTTAAATTACTGCACAAAAAAGGTCGCCAGACCTGACCCATGGAGCTATGCACTTTCTGACCTGAGCCTTCTATAAGTGACCACCAAATGTATTTAGAACTGCTCAGTGAAAGAGTTCAGTGGTTCCTAAGTTTTCGAAATGTTCATGCAATGAACTAAACACAATATCTGTCTTCTGCAGTCTGCTATTAGGTTCCCTTTCCTGAATTGCCAAAGAAGGATTTAACCACTTTATAATCTATGCAGGCGATGTCGGTCATGGGTTTACTGGACTCCGTGTACTGGTCAACCTGGCTCCTGTGGGAGATTTGTCTATCGTTGGCGTCTTCAGTACTTCTTGTCCTTGTTGGCATGATATTCCAGTTCCCATATTTTCTCAAGAACAATTTTGGGGTGCTGTTTTTCATTTTTTTCCTGTTCCAATTCAATATGGTACTGGGTCAATTTCCTGTACCACTTCATTAACTGAAGAACAAATTTGAGACTTAATAGACCTTGACTATCTTAATTATGCAGATAGGCTTTGCTTTCTTAATTTCAGCTTTCTTGCATAAATCATCATCAGCAACCACTGTAGGTTTTGCCATCTTTGTAATAGGTTTTCTAACACAGGTATGAAAATAAGAAAACCATTTTTAATTCAGCTCGTCTTTCTCAAAGTACTAATATTGTGATTCCTTTACTTCAATTGCAGTTGGTGACAGCATTTGGTTTTCCATATAATAGACATTTTTCCAAGCTCAGTCAAACCATTTGGTCCCTGTTTCCTCCAAACCTACTTGCTCAGGGTCTTTTCTATTTAGGTGATGCAACAGCCAAAGTTAACGATGACGGGATAACTTGGAAAGGACGTACAAAGTGCCCCCCAAATAATACTCATTGTGTCCTAACTATGGTTTTTTTCCTACTCCCTTACAAGCGTTTTATTGTAAATTAATCTTCTTCTAATTCATCGGAATTTATTGGCATACTTTTAAATTTTTTTTACCACATATTTTGACAATATTCTTTGTTCTAACAGGCTGGAATATACAAATGGCTTTTGTCAACATTCTTTATTTGGTTTCTGCTGGCCATATATTTCGACAATACACTGCCTAATGTAAATAATGTACGCAAGTCCTGGTTTTATTTTCTGCATCCTTCATATTGGATTGGAAATGAAAATTCACAATCTGCAGGTTGTCACCTTCCCTTTCTTTCCATCACTTCTTTTCCCCTTGTTTAGTATGGCATCTCATTCAGAGGAATACTTTCTAGACACGATTTTAGTTAGCATTATAACTAGTAAAATCTTCTTGGATCAGGTGAGGTCTCTAGGTCCTCTGCTGAGGACAGTGATCAAGATGTGGCAGCTGAAGCAAAATGGGTGAAGAAACAATTGACAGATCCTGTTGTGGATCAATCGAGTGCCATACAAGTGTGCGGCCTTGTTAAATCATTTCCAGCTATGAAAAGGCGCACCAGATTATGGGGGCGTAGTCGAGATTCTTATAACGCAGTTAATGTACGTAGGTCATGTATGCTCATGGAACTTACATTTTTTCTCCTTTAAGGTATTATATGACATGCTTATGGCATTAAGGTATTATATGACATGCTCATGGCACATCAATTCTTATTCAGTTTAGATGCATGCTTATCTAATTGAGATCAAGAAATTGTTTTCCAACATCCAGGAATTCGAGAGTTATTTCGTGGGTTGCAGTTTAACATGAATATGTAGCCTTCCACATGTTGGTTTAAGATTAATAAGTCCCTGAATGTTGTATATAAGTTTAGATGCTTGTGGGAATTATGAGACGAAATTAACAAGGGTGGCATGCAGGGGGTATGGCTCAACATTGAAAAGGATAAGCTGTTTTGCCTCCTAGGCCCAAACGGAGCTGGCAAGACGACATTAATCAATTGTCTCACAGGAATTTTACCTATAACTTCTGGAGATGGTAAGTTTGGGTCCTAATCCAAACGAAAATCCTCTTTTATAGATGTTCTGAAGAACAAAACATAGTATTGAGTGTACAATATTTGTCATTGGAATTTATATATATTATAAGTTCATTGACGAAAAATCTTCAAGTTGGAATATTTCAGCATTGGTCTATGGAAATTCAGTCAGAAGTACAAGTGGAATGTCCATCATTCGGGGCACAATGGGCGTATGCCCACAGGTAATGAAAGCAATAAATTGTTCTTCTTCTCCTACTTATTATATAGAGGATACGAATAACTTGTTTGTTGTTTTATCAGTTTGACATTCTATGGGATGCATTAACTGGACGTGAACATTTGCATCTCTTCGCAAGCATTAAAGGCCTACCTCCACATGAAATAGAGGCTGTAAGTATGTTGTTATAGTCCTTGATAATGATTACCTTCACAGTGCTCTAAAGTAATAAGCAAATAACCTTTCAACATAGACTGCTGAAGACCTTTTGACAAAGGTGAAACTGCTCCATGCTGCCAACTTGAGAGCAGGAAGTTATAGTGGCGGTATGAAGCGTCGGCTGAGCCTAGCCGTGGCTCTAATAGGAGATCCGAAGGTTGTTTATCTTGACGAACCAGTAAGTATTTCCAGTTTTCTTTCTCATTTCCAGTTTCCTTTCTCACGGAGTCAGACATGGTCGATAACTGATTTATCTATCCTCAACGGATTGCGTCTAAAGCTTATAATCCTTATTTATCCTCTAAGCATAAGCACTTTACAAGGTTAAAGAGTGGAGCTCCATAAATGGTTAATGTTCACAACAAGAAGCCAATGGTTTGACATTCTCATTGCTTGCAGACAACAGGGATGGATCCTGTTACTCGAAGGCATGTCTGGCATATCATAGAGGGTGCCAAACGAGGGCGAGCAGTGGTTTTAACAACGCACTCAATGGAGGAAGCAGATGTATTAGGTGATCGAATTGGTATAATGGCCAAAGGAAGTTTGAAGTGTCTAGGTACATCAATTCATTTGAAGTCAAAATATGGGACTGGCTACATAGTAAATATCAGCATGAGCAATGGAAGGTCTTCTAATCCTCAGATGCTAATGAGTGCCGGACAATGTAAAGAAATGAAAGATATGTTCAAAAAGGTGCAAGCACTATGACTTGATCCAGACTTGATCCTTTTATGTAATTTTCCTTGTCTATTGAGCACTTCTTGTTGTATACTGTCTGCAGGATCTAAATGTTGAGCCAAAGGAGGAAGGGAAGACATATATGACTTTCATAATACCGCGGAGTAAAGAGCGCTTACTTGGGGTACACATATGCGCAGTCTTCTGAAAATATAGAAGTCCTAGAAGTTTACTTTCTGCATCTTTTTCAATCCAGGACTTCTTTGCCAGGCTTCAAGAGGAGGAGCAAAGGCTTGGAATATGTGACATTCAATTGGGTCTTACTACTCTGGAAGAAGTTTTCCTCAACATAGCTAGAACGGCAGAGCTTGAAGCGGCCCTGGCTAGTGGGGAAACAAGAACAGTGATTCTTGAAAATGGCGTGATATTGAAGGTGAAGCCACATTTTTGCACTATAATTTGATGAGTTAGGCTTGATTTTTACCTGTTTCAAATCTGTAAGCGCAGGTTCCTGTTGGGGCGCAATATGTGAGTGTACCAAACACTGCAACTGATGAAGACCCAATTGGGCTGATGATAGAAGTGCTATGGCAACAGGACGATTCAGGAGATTTCCGCATTTTCAAACATTCTGAACCAATACCTGTACCATCTCATATTACACCAGAAGCTGTCGCAGCCATTGTTTCCAACTCCCGAAGAAGAGGCAGCTTTCGATTCAGCCTCAGAATTGAGGATGTACAAAATGTAACGTAAAAGTACACCATAAACAAAGTTGTAATATGGCAAAATTTTATTGTATTTTATCCATTCTTTTACAAATAGCACCATTTATGTCCGATTTTACACAATCCAATCAGCTAACCTTTTTACAAGGAACTACATGATATGATGATTTAGAGCTTGTGGCGCACAAATAAACTGGTATGCATTCTTGCATCTCAAAATAGAAACTCGGTTCTCATTCTTGCGAACAATAGAAAGATGTTGTGTGGCATGGAATCTGGGGAGCAGATTCCAGGGGGTCTCGCGACCGGCGGAGTCGGGAGCGGGTCCTGGAATCGCGACCGGCGGAGTCGGGAGCGGGTCCTGGAATCGCGACCCAGTTCTAGGCCGCACAAAATTTTACACTGGATTATCTATTGGATGACCTGCGATGCGGAATAGAGCCCGCCGATTTCCATTCCGGAGCTGAACGCACTCCCATGTTTCCTTGTTGTAGGTAGAATTGGAAGATGCAGGAACTCCTCTAGCGGAGCCGGAGCCTTATGGGATTTCAACTCACAAGTTATCATGGCAAAAATTATATCGTGGCAACTATATCCTCAGCTGCATCCTAACCTGTAAGGGGCTCCTAATATCTCCCATCTCTGCCTCATTTGGGTTATCCTCCAAAACTGGTAACTCCCCAATTTTGTTATTCCAAGATTTCTAATTTGAAAGGTTATCGGTCCGGCCAGGCTGATAACCAAAATTGCGTGATCGAGAGATATTTGGCACGCAGCCGAGCCTCGGCCTTACGTGCCAAATATCTGGCTGAGGACGTACGACCAAGGCCATGCAATTTTGGTTATTTGTCGAGGATAACCACCTTATCGATCTTATATGGGTGGAATAGTACTAATAACTAGCGGAGTACTGATAACTAATTATCCGCACCAATAATGATAACCAAAAAACAAGGACTCCCTTTACACAAAAGAGTCCGATCAGATAGGGATGTTCCTTGAAAATTCAAGATTTTTTTATCTACGACATCCAACAGATATAAACTATATAATTCTCATGAGGAAGGCCATTGCATGGTATAATGTTGAGGCAGTGCGGGTAGCTGAGCGAGCGGCTTAGCCGTGAGCCCCCTGCCGAAGCTAGCAACACCGCTAAAGCATTTTCACCATGCAATGGCCCAAGACATAAAAATTATAGTAAATATCATTTTGCCTAAATTACGTTCCAAATGTAGGGCGGAGAGAAATACACTTCATACGCCGTTGACCCGCCGTTGACTTGTCGTTGACTTTGACTTGACCATCCATTGACTTTGACTAAATAGGGCGGGCGCCCTCTTCAAGGGCCCTTCTTAACTCTCAACTGCTTGTCTTCCACGCAGTGGGCTACCGGCACACAAGCCACATCGGACAACAAGGATGGAAGAAAGTGTACATGCCTTGAAGAAGCGGGCTCGCAATGTCGATAATTCGTCACCATCAGAGCATGTGACCCACTCCGAGGCACTCAAGGCTATGCAGGAACATATGTTAGAACTCCAGGCTAGGCTTGGGGACATGGAAGCATCGCAAGATCACCAGCCCACAGCTGCACTGAAGAAGCAATTGGCACAACAGAAGGAGCGAATTTCCTTCGTGGAGGTTCGACTGGGGGATTATGATTGCAAAGGAGCCCAGCGAGCTAATGATCAGATCAGGGATGAGATACTGGCAACTACCTGCATAATCAAAGTGGTGGAGCAGCGCCTGGATACACTCCACAAGCAGTGGCGGGAAGAGCTGTTGCAGGTGCGCAGAGACATTAGGGGCCTTCTGGAGCAGCTAACACAAATCACAGGTATGGCTGGCCAACTGGAGGCCCAGGAGGCAGAGGTGAAGGCAGCGCATGTGAGCTTGCACTCCCTTGAGCAAAGAAAAGCGGATAAGCAGCAGGACATGTCACTAAGATTCTCACATATGGAGACACAGATGGCAAACTTGCAGCGAGAGATGTATGATCTCCGAATGGAGACCCAACGGG
>JAANSK020281191.1:0-11002 GCA_011763485.2 Isoetes engelmannii | reverse complement strand
CTGCTTGCCTTGAGTCCTCTGTCCACATCTTCTGTCTACAGCTAAAACAAAGATTGTAATTCAAGGATGTAAAACCAGCCATGGCTACCTTGCAACATAAAAACCTGGTCTCTCTATCTAAGCAAAGATTAGGCGGAAGCTGCAGGTAATAGCTCTGTACTTAATGTTAGAAGGGGATCCGCTCAGGTCCTCTAGCTTAAAACTGAATGATTCTGAATAATCAGAGAGATTACCGGGTATATCAATATCTTCGTCGTCATCTGGAAATGCTTTTGTGTTAAGTCTTGCAAGATGAATCCGTTGCAGAGAAGATGACCTAGAAAAGTAAACCGCAAAGCTGAAGCTCTAGCTCAATTACCAGAACAATCGGAAGAGGGGCTGCCGGATCCTTCATTCTGTGGAATCTGGCACTTTGAATTTTCCTTCACTCTTTCTTCTACCCTAAAATAACCCTAAAAAACATGATGCACGATGCTTGCATGCACAAATTCTAATAATTCAATATATGAAAAACAAACATACTAATTTGAACCATTAAGAAATGCCTCTTTCTTTAAAATCAATGGCAGAGAGCAAAGATGCACTCTAGAAATACTATTTAGTACATGCAAGCAAATACGACAACGAAATCATAGCAAAATCATATTGAAAAGCGTATAAAAATTAAAAAAGAAACCCCCTGTTATTTTGCTAGATATTCGTCTTGCAAAAAGACAGAGAAGGCAAGATAAAAGTTAAAATGTGGCAGTTTAAAATATAGAGGAAAAGAAATGCTAAACAAGTGTCAGCCTTATGGGGGTTCACATGGATATGATAATAATAAACGCTCATTCGTTTAAAGCAAACTTTAGGTTTCGGGTGCGCGAAAACTTTTTTGGGTGCGCGAACTTTGGGTTTCGGGTGCCCGAAAGTCAGAAAAAGTCAGAATTGTCCTTCACGTGCCCGAAATTTGGGTTTCGTGTGTTGGAAAAAAATTTCTCGTACCCGGTTCTGAAGGCTTCGGGTGCTCAAAATTTTTTTCCCACCCGACAAGTGTTTTGTATGTCAAATACATATAAAACCTCGAAATACGTATTTTTCAACTTTATATGTATGAAATTTTGCATTCATACGTACAAAGCCTATTTCTGGTACCACACAAAGCACCACATATGGCAGACAACCATTATTCCACATGTGGCACAAAACGTGGTGCAATATTTAACACCACAATTGGCACCACATATAGCAGAGAGTCCACCATTCACAAGTATCACCACATCTACATCACATATGATACTAGATATAGAAACTCATATGGAAGGCAATCCACTATTCAAATATGGTACAACGTTTGGCACCATATATGATACTGCATATGCTATAAGCTATGTTATTAACATAAATTGCACCAAATGACCGTCATGTAACACATTTGGAGCTACATACTCCTGTGAACTGAAAATATCCACCACACGAAACTAGTACCACACATTTCCTACACATAATATACAACACAACTGATTGAACCACAAGTGGTGTACCTAATTGTTCAAGTTTGCTAGAGCTCTCTAAAAAATAATAGTTTCAATATTAAATTGCATCATGTGGTGGTGTCAGAAGAAGATGGTTGAAGAGTAGCTTTGCACAGTGATTTTCCCATTGATTCTTGGTACAACTTGAGGAGGCTTGAATTGTGGCCGAGACATTTCAATAGAGGAAGCATCTTGATCATCTGTGGGATTTTGCTCTCCTTCCGCACTATTTGAGATGCTTGAATGCTTTCTCTTATGTTGGGATTGAGAGGCTTCAGACCTTTTATCTCTTAATTGTTCCCAGAAACTCAACCAATTTTTTACTTGGCCTTTTCTGTGAAGGTAATACGCAATAACCATAGTTTGTGAGGCCATGCCTCTCCAGGCACACGACCTTTGTGCAATTTTTTGGTAAAGGGACATATATTTATTATACTTCTCATCACTCAGACTCTTCAACCTGCATGATGAAACAAAATAATATTTTAAACAACATAATATCATGGGCATCACTGAAGGCAACCCACCTGTAACTGGATTTGCCTGTTACTTTTGGCCAAGCTTTTGCCCCCCCAAAAGGCTCAAATTTTTCTTATATGGCGTAATGCTTTACTACTTGCCTATACAGATCCTTGTAGGTGTATCCGGTGGCATTCAATTCCAGTATAATTGAAGCCATTATTTCGTGATCATATGATACATCCAGAAACGGTCTTGACAAAAATGGTTCAGGTTTTAGCGTTTTAGGTGTTTTTTGGGAAAAATCAAAATAGATGCTTGCGTCATCAGGAAAAGACAAATTTTTGAATAGTTAAAATAACTGCCTCTGCCACTACAAATTCGGTTTTTCCCACCACACTTAGCACACAAAATTGTGATGTTAAAATGCACGTTTTTTATCCACTACAACATGCTTTCACCCTTTTGGACCAAGTTCTGATCAAAACTAAAGAAAAAAAGAGACCATAGAATCGAAAATTCCACCTTTTAGTAAGTAGTTCCGTCCTCAACTATTTAGTCATTTTGGTGAAGGCCAGCGAAGATCTATAGCTCCCTTTTTTTGTTATTCTCCCTTTCTTTCCAAATGAAAAGCCATCGAATCCCTTCCCTACGAACATAGAATCTAACTTCTTGAGCTTCTATTCCGTTCAATAGAGCATTTCTCAAGCAAAAATTCTGTTCAACAGACCATTTCTTGAGCAAAGAAATTGAAAACAAGGGGCTTAAACAGACCGGAACAGAGGATTCAACACCAGAATAGGGGTAAGAGAAGATCTCGTGCCAAGCAGAGGTGTGAAAATTTAAGCGTCCTGGCCAGTACGTCCTGTATTGTCCATCTGTCAACCATTACGCTTGTAAAGGATCGAGTGGCACTGCCAGACTTGATGGCCACAGTGGCGGCTCAGCTGCTCGTGCGCTGCCTCGTCTAGCAGCACCGCTGGATCCTTTACATGCATAATGGGCGACATGTGGATATTACCTAGTACAAAATAGCCCCCCATCTTCCCTTGTAGGATGCCGTTGAATTTATAAATGACAAAATCAATATCATAGAAATTGGGTTGAATTTAATTGTTATAGCTTTATGATGTCACATTGGTCATGGACCTAATTTATTGGACAATAGTATATAACGTGAGCCTAAAAATTTTGTTCCACACATGGATGCCATGCACTTATTGAAAGTAGGAGAGGCATTTCAAGCATAGATTTTGCTCATTATAAGGGGCTATGTAATTTCACAAGCTGTGCCTTTGTTTACCTTCATGTAGTTCCTTCAAACAAACAAATCGATCACTATAAGTAAGCGTTTGCAAGATAATATAATTGAAATTTGACGGTGTCTAAATCGATACATTGTCATACATGAGAGGCAAATCTAAATTCTAAAATGCTTGATTTGAGTTAAGTCGAGTTGGCCATTGCTTATCTTGTGTTACCTTGGCTGATTGGTGAAGCCAGAAAATACCTAGAAAGTATCATTTGTAAGTCAAGAATTCGTCTTGCGAAAAGGCACTGAAGGAAAGATAAACTTTAAAGTGTGGCAGCAAAAGTGTAGAGAAAAAGAAATGGTAAGCAAGTATCAGCCTTATGCGGGGTCCGCATGGATATGATAATAAAAACGCCAGCTCTGCAACCTGTGTGAACTACGGAGGGGGGAGGGGGTCACCAATAGTGACCAACCTATGAAAGGTGCTTATGAGAGGTGCATGTATGGTGCAATTTTAGACCTAATTAATACTAAATAGACCAACGTAGTGGTCTTAGTTCACTAGTTCTAAGGACCCTAACATAAATGCCTCTCTTTCTCTTGCACTCATTGATATTGTAGTAGGATGAATGGGTTAAGTTCTGAAATGCTTGGCTTGAGTCGAGTCTGAGCTGGACATTGCTTATCTTGTGTTATCTTTCCTGATTGGCGTAGCCAGAAAATACCAAGGTATCATTTTAAGTCAAGAATTCGTCTTGCAAAAAGACACTGAAGGCAAGATAAAAGTAAAATGTGGCAGCAAAGTTGTAGAGGAAAAGAAATGGTAAACAAGTGTCAGCCTTATGCGGGGTTCATATGGATATGATAATAAAAACGCTAGGCTGCAACCTGTGTGAAATACTAGTGGGGTGCACCAGTGTGGACCAGTGAAGAGCAATGGCCAAGGAAAGGTAAAAAATAAAATAATGTTATCAATTAAATTAAAGGTTAAGAGGCCTATGAAAGGTGCATGTATGGTGCACTTTTAGGCCTAATTAATGCTAAAATAGACCAACGTAGTGGTCTTAGTTCACTAGTTCTAAAGGCTTGGCTTGAGTTGAGTCTTGTGAAATGCTTGGCTTGAGTTGAGTCTAGTTGGGCATTGTATCTTGCGTTATCTTGCGTGATTGGTGTAGCCAGAAAATACCAAAGTATCATTTTTAGACAAGTCTTGCAAAAAGACACAGAAGGCAAGATAAAAGTTAAAATGTGGCAGCAAAAAATATAGAGGAAAAGAAATGTTAAACAAGTGTCAGCCTTATGCGGGGTTCACATGGATATGATAATAAAAACGCTCATTTGTTTAAAACATGTGGTAGTCAATCACTCAAAGCAGGTGCAAAGGAAACCCTCTCCACCTTCTTTCTTTGTTGAAGTTAATAACTTATAGCCTCTGCTTCTTCTGTAGCTGCAGTCCACTATAACAAACAGGACAGGTAGAGCTTCAATCCATCCTATATTGATGAGATTTGCCCTCGCATAATTAGGGAGAAGTTTCATTTAAAAATGTACAAGCTGTTTTTATTTATGATTTTCTTTCTCTCTGTGTCTTGCTGCAACTCCAAGGCTGTAGAGGATGATGAGGATGATGAGGATTTTCATGCTCTTTTGAGCTTCAAAGATGGAGTTTATGATCAAAACAACACGCTGTGGGACTGGAATAAAGGCAATAGAAGTTTAATGTGCAAGTGGACGGGAATAACTTGCCAGTCATCCTCCACACGTGTCCAGGCTATATGGCTATCAAGCTATCAAAATTGTTATCTTTATGGGGCACTTGGTTCTGAGTTATGCAAATGCAAACGTCTGGAGCGTTTGGAATTAGAATGCGTGGGGCTCAATGGTTCAATTCCGACGTGTTTTGGTTCACTTTCTGGCCTTACATCATTGGATCTGTATGAGAACCTCTTGACAGGAAGCATTCCAAGGGAATTGGGTAACCTGTCCAGCCTCTATTTGTTAGATTTATCTGATAATCGCTTGACAGAAAGCATTCCAAAGGAGTTGGGTAACCTGTCCTCGCTGTATTGGTTAGATTTATCTGATAATAGCTTGACAGGAAGCATTCCAAACGAGTTGGGTAACCTGTCCAGTCTCGCTTTCTTAGTGTTATCTAATAACAACTTGACAGGAAGCATTCCAGGGGAGTTGGGTAAGCTGTCAATGCTCTATTGGTTATTTTTAGAAAATAACATCTTATCTGGTAACATCCCAAGTGAATTGTTTGCAAACTGCTCTGCTAATCTCATAAGCCTGTATCTCTGGGACAATCGTTTGACAGGGAGTATTCCAGTTGAGTTAAGCAAGTGTTCTGGTCTTGGCTCTTTGGATCTTCATTCTAATAATTTGACTGGTCTTATCCCAAATGGGCTTGGAAATCTTTCTAGTTTGGACTTATCAGAGACTAATTTGACTGGATTTATCCCAAATGACCTTGAAAATATCCTGACGATGATTCAACTGCACAATAACCAGCTGGAAGGGCAAATTCCGAGTCTAGGTTTTCATGCAAAGGTTGTAGACCTTAGCCAAAATAGATTGTCGGGATCACTTCCACAGTCGTTGTGCAATCTTCAAGGTCTTTTATACCTCAAGATGCAACACAATCGTCTACAGGGCACAATACCTGAATGTATTGGCACTTTGAAGAACATCACCATTTTGGATCTATCTTATAACAATCTCACGGGCAGCCTACCCATGAGACTTCTTGAAAGTTTTCAAACAATCATGACTCTCCAGGATTGGCAGTATTTGTATTTGATTATAAACGTCACAGCGTTTTGGAAAGGCAGCGAACGGCAGCTTCTTGGCCTTTCAGAAACTCGGAAAACATCCGTCGATGTGTCCCACAACTTCTTGAGCGGAGAAATTCCTTGGCAGTTTGGCCATCTTATTGCCCTCAATCAACTCAACTTATCACATAATAATTTGAGTGGGCAGATTCCTCGCGCGTCGGGAAGTCTGACGCAGTTTGAAGCGTTAGATATTTCATGGAATCAATTACGTGGGACAATTCCTTCCGAGCTTTGTTCGATCCAAGGCACAATTGACGTGTCCCACAACAATTTGAGTGGTTCTATTCCAAATGGCTGCGACAGGCAAAAACCGTCAGCATTTGAAGGAAATTCATTGTGTGGTTTCCCATTATTATCAGTCTGCAATCGAACAACGACTCCAGATGGTTCTGGTAAGTCACAGAAACCATATTGGTATAACTGGCTTGAAGAGTATGTTAAGAATCCAGGCTATTTTATTGGATTGTGTATAGGCTTCATACTGGCCATAACATTTATTCTAAGAGTGTGAAGAGGCTTTCTTGTAGATGTACTGGTTTATTTTAAGAGTGTGAAGAGGCTTTCTTGTAGATGTATTGGCAAACCAGGCTAATAAATCTGTGCTTGTTAAGGGACCTTTGAATGGGATGCTCTTAGGGAGATGGCAAATTGTGTCGGGACTCTTAGAAATTTATGCCAACCTAAAACATACGTTGCTCACTCTAACCATTTCCAACCGCTAATGAAGCTTGCAATATTTGGAGGCTTGCAATATTTCATAGGAGTGAAGGTATAGGATTTTATAAATGAAGTAGATAACATATTAATTAAGCAACATCAATTTAAACCCCTTTATACACCTACATGAAATCCGCCTTGTTTAACTTGGCTTTTTTTTTAAATGAATTCCCCATCTTTGTTTTTCTATTCGAACGACCCAAGCTTGCCCTGGTCTAATACATCTACCTAGTTTGTGACACCGGATTTGCAGAAGAAGATGAGACAGAGCTTCTTAGTGAGCAAGATTTCCTACATAGGAGAATATATTTGATGTAGGAAATATGTCTAGAGATGGGTTCCACTAAATTGCTCCATCTTAAAGAATGACGTTAACAAAGTTCTCTTCTTTTTTTTTTCTTTTCTTTGTTCCTTTTTTTTTCTTTTATCCTTTTTCTTTAGTAGGGTTTCCTAACCCGAGGTTCACCCTTTCATGCAATTCTAGCCTATCCATGTGTCCAGCCATGTCATCGTTTTTAAATCAGAGCCGTCAGATCTCTTATTTTCCAATCTGACGGTCGTAAAAAATAGATAATCCTTGAAAATTTGTTTCCCTCTTCTCCGACCTTAACCAGAGTATATTTTAGCAGAATGCAAAGCCGGATGCGGTCTAGCAAACCGATTGATCAAGTTAGTGTTTTATAGTTACTTACAAAACCACAAATGGAAAGAGGTTTTTCTGTTGTGTATTCAACTAATAAGGAGACACTGTGAAAGCAGAAGAATAGAATAGGTTATTTCTGCTTTCTATGAGTATTCTATTGGAGCACGTTATGAGTTCCCCACCAGATCGAAAGCATGACAAGACCATAAAGATTGCAAGTGTTCTAGAGATAAGATGCCAGGATCATAAGATAAGATAACGTTTTTTCCTTGCACGGTTCTTACCGAATTCAAGTTGAGTGTTTAATTCTTAATGTTCTGTTAGAAAATTAGAAACAATGATATTTTCCTCCTTCAAATTGTCGTTTTCAAGAGGAGAGAAAAGTGAAAATCCCAGGACAATAATATTTCCTCCTTTCATTGCCTATGTCCCAGGAGACGGCAACCGAAGTGACATAAGCTCAAAGGTGATTAAGCTTTTTCTTGAGTTCATACTAAAACAGTTATCATCTGGCCTTCTAGGTTTTTTTGCTAACTTTTTGTTGACTTCTGAGTGCATCTGCATCGAACAATGTATGAGCATTCTCCTTTATTCATGACGTGCAGGTTCTGGAAAAATACTTGTGGACTCCATGGCACAAGGTAGCATTGGAAAAGCATTTATATAAACAGAGAACAATTGTAGCTAAGTTATCTGAATTGTGTCTTCCTCAGAGATGTTCAACAAGGTAAGTGTCCATTACGAAGATTATTTTTGCGCGTCAAATGTGAAGCCTTACAACATAACACACGGTCTTCTGTCCAGCAAATGTTGGAAGCTTCTTGTCAGCCCCACGAAATTTTGTAGCCAATAAACCTCATGCTTTTCATTTGTTGAGCAGCAGAAACTACATTTTGCACTCCAATTTCATTAGTCCTAACATTTCTGCCTTGAAATAACGGTGATCTAGATTTGAAAGTAGTAGTTCTATCTACTTGTCTTAAACGCTTCTGAGCAATAACACATCATAAATAATAAGCTGTAGCTGCAACTTCATGTTCGCACCACAAAATATTTATTTAAGCATTCAGACCTGTTTTGTAGGATTCTGAACATTAAATCACAGGTATGCATGCACACCTTATCCAATCCTAATGTTTATGTATGATGCAAAACCAAAGATGCATTCCTCTTCCATTATTTCTGCCGTTTCATCTTTGAAGACTTTCTTGCAAAGTCAACCATGCAACTGTGCACGCCTTTACCTCAACCTTTGGCTCCTACTGAGGCTCCTGCTTTCTTCCAAATAGTGCAGGTCATAGTGCAAATAAGTTGTGGTAGACAAGTTCATGTAAAACCCTTGCTGATGCTCTTACTATGACTTGATTCTTTGTTTGCCCATATTAAATGCCAGTTAAGCCTATGAAATTCAAAGATCTTCATCTTATCAGGCCTTCTGATCTGTGCCAGCTTCTCTTCATCTTCTTGGTAGCCAGCTTCCCTTGTGTTCCAAGATTTGTGGCATTTTCGGTGTTTCTATATTTACCTTCAATGATATTTCATTGCAAGTACTCTCAGACTTGTCGAAGAAGCTTAAGCACAAACTTTCCGAACTCCAGAAGCCAGGTCGGAGCTTTGTGACAGCCTTTTGTCTTTTGCCTTTGGCATCTAGGCTTTGTTCTCGTTTCAACTGAACAGATGATATGCTTCAAATTCCATCTTAGTTTTATTAGCTATTTAGATTTCTATTATTATTGCTCCCTTACTTTTGTCTTAATCTAAGGCTTTGTTCTGTATCTAATCCTGCATAGAATGATTATTGATAATTATGTACTTGTCAACATATGTTGTGAAGAAATATTAGCACAAGAACACTCCTGCTTTCTGGGCTTCATGTGGACTAGGATTTATGTGGCTTCAGCAAGAATTCATACACTTCACATTTTATTCTCAAGATACCCCTTCTTTTACATACAGTCTTTTTGCATGACACTTATTTGAGAAACTGCAAGTACAAGGTGTAAAATCAAATGAAATTATTTTCTCAAGTTATTGTGGGAGCATAGGAGCTACAGATCATGGGATTTGGGTCCATGGACGGATCATCAAATTTGGACTTCAATGTGATACAGTGATGCAAAACAATGGTAGTTGACATGTATACAATATGTGGTGATTTGAAAGATGCATAAAAAGTATTTGGCAGTTTGTTACATCAAGAAGTTGTGACTTGGGATGCAATGATTGCGTGATCTACTCAATAGAAGGAAGGGCTTGCTGCAATAGAATTTTTTGAGGGAATGCAATAAATAAGGATAACGCCAAATGAGGTTATTTTTTCTAGTCATCTAACAGCATGCAGCAGTGTAGGGGCCATAGAGGAAGGCAGGCTCCTCCATGATCAGATCTTAGAGATGGTTTACATTTTGACATAATCGTGGGAAATGCCCTTGTAGATATATACTGCAAATGCGGCAGTTTGGAGGAGGCGTGTAAGTATTTTGAATATGACAAAGCAAGATTCAGCGTGAGCTTTCCAAGTTGATCTACGGACGAGCTCCAAGCAGACGGGGACTGGTAATGGGATTCCGGTTCAAACTGTCATGAACCTACCCGAAATACACGGAAACTACGTACAACAGAAGGTGTATGCCAAGATCTGGAAAGAATTTTATTATACAAGTGAAGCGCTCAGGAAATCAGGACAGGCGTTGAGAGGGTTCAAGACTGGCGTTGAACCAGAATAGCCTGAGGAGAGTGAGACTCTCCTATATATACCTGCTTCTACGGCCAAGATCATGCCACTCCAGTGGGCGAGATTGTGTCAGGTGTCGCCCATGCGCGTGGTCTGTGTGATGACCATATTGTTATATGGTATATTGTATATATGGTATAATATGGTATGGTCGTCACAAATGGCACCATATGACTGCCCTGTAACACATTTGGAGCTACATACTCCTGTGAACTAAAAATATCTACCACACGAAACTAGTACCACAAATTTTCTACACATAACATACAACACAACGAATCGAACCACAAGTTGTGTACCTAATTGTTCAAGCTTGCTAAAGATCTCTGGAAAATGGAAGTTCCAATATTAAATTGCATCATATGGTGATGACAGAAGAAGATGGTTGAAAAGTACCTGGTTTTGCAGTGGTTTTCCCCTTGATTCTTGGTACAACTTGAGGAGGCTTAAATTGTGGTCGAGACATTTCAAGAGGAAGCATCTTGATCATCTGTGGGATTTTGCTCTCCCTTCGCACTATTTGAAATGCTTGAATGCTTCCTCTGATGTTGGGATTGAGAGGCTTCAGACCTTTTATATCTTAACTATTCCCAGAAACTCAACCAATTTATTACTTTACCTTTTCTATGAAGGTAATACGGAACAACCATAGTTTGTGAGGCCATGCCTCCCCATGCACACGACCTTTCTTTCCAAGCCAAAGATGAATCGACGTGTCATGCGATGTGTCCGCGACGTATTTGGTTATAGCGACGTCATACGAATTTTTGGATTTAGGGTTTTGCTAACAAATTTTTGCTAGCAAATTATCCCACATGCACAACCTAGGCTTTAGGTTGGGGTTAG
>JAANSK020281180.1:0-11003 GCA_011763485.2 Isoetes engelmannii | reverse complement strand
TTCTTCTTCTTCTTCTTCTTCTTCTTCTTCTTCTTCTTCTTCTTCTTCTTCTTCTTCTTCTTCTTCTTCTTCTTAACTAGCTGATAACATAATCAAATATCTAATTTTAGTTCAAATATACAAATTTTGGCAACATGTATCCCCACATATCAGATTACCTCCAGATATTAAATATTCTAACTAGATCGGACCATGTATAACAATTCATTTCTATAATACAAGAAAGAGCCAAATTGACTAATGACCCATTAGATGCTCAATTATTGGTCTCACTATCAAGCAATCTTTTATTGGTCATTTGATGTTATCAGATGGGGGTGATTGAAGATGGAGCAAAATATGTTGGTTTGGTCACACCCAATCAGCCACTACATGTGCTTTCTGTAAATGCCTGCAATAGTACTAGCATCTTATCATAGAGGTTCTTGACTTATGCCCTTCCTCAATGTGTTGATGTCATGCTTTATATATATTCCTTAGTAAGCCTATTACTGTTACGGCTTTTCCTGCAAAAACCTTCGAGGTGGGGGAGCTGGGAGAGGGGGTTTCTTAATCATGTACAATAATAAGCTTATCGTGCTCTTCTTGTATTTGGTCCCACAGACTATATGATCTACATAGAATCAATTCAATCATTAGTTAGGATCCGATATATTTCTTATCCAGCTTAAAAGGATGCGTCAATGATGTTCAAAATGCGTCAAATGAGATGAGATTTTTTTGGAAGTGTGTCAATTGACACACACAATTCCAAAATGTGTGTCAATAGAAAACCCCTACATATTATGAATTTCCCACACTGCAGATCGTAGAACTACAAAGTTAAGATATTACTAAACTTACGATTTTTTCAAAACACCTCAAAGCAACGCAGAATCTTTTATGCCGTTTAGGCTAAACAATATGACTTATTTAGGAAAAACTAGACATATTCGAAGTTTTTAGACATGTCTATATTTTCAAATTAGAATCTTAATTGCTTGATCTTCATCACATCTCAATTTTTATTTGTTCAAAATGAAAAAGAAAACCTTTTTAAGACTTGTTAAACTATGAAAGCATAAGAGAGACAAGGATGCACCACAACACAAGACATGTATATTCAATGTAAAAGTACATGTATATATAGTACTATAAAGG
Organism: Isoetes engelmannii; assembly: GCA_011763485.2. Taxonomy (NCBI): domain Eukaryota; kingdom Viridiplantae; phylum Streptophyta; class Lycopodiopsida; order Isoetales; family Isoetaceae; genus Isoetes; species Isoetes engelmannii. The sequence goes on along the minus strand of JAANSK020281180.1, from coordinate 9,863 downwards.
TAAAGGTCAAAGGTAAAGGCTAAAGGCCTCATTTAGGCCAAGTCTAAATATAGACTGGTTAACACCTCACCAGCACGAAGACAATGGAAGCCCGGCCCACAAGACGGATCTTAGAATATTATTCCGCTTTGATGACTAGCGTAGATCCTGTCAGGTGAATGAGGCTATATTTTCGTCTACTTGATGTTAATGTTGGAGTTCCTGATGATGTGCCTCTAGCACAAAGGCAATGGAAGCCCACTAGATGGATCTTGGAATATCATTCCACTTTGATGACTAGCGTAGATCCTATTGCGGTGAATGAGGCTATGTCTTCGTCCCAAGCTACAAATTGACGAATGGCCATGGAAGCTGAATTTGAATCACTTATCAACAAAGGTACGTGGGAGATTATTGAAATTCCTGAAGGACGAAAGCCGATCAAATGTAAATGGGTTTTTCGCTCCAAGTACAAGGCCGATGGGTCTTTTGATAAGTTCAAAGCAAGGCTTTGTAGCAAAGGGATACTCGCAAGTGGCAGGTGTTGATTATGAAGAAACTTTCTCACCTGTTCTGCGTCTTATAAGTCTCAGAGTGTTGTTAGCTATTGCCACTCAGTTTGACTTGTTTATACATCAAATGGATGTTAAGACTGTCTTTCTCAATGGAGATCTTAGTGAGGAAATTTACATGCAACAACCAGAAGGTTTTGAAATACGTGGCAATGAGAAACTAGTGTGCCGCTTACGAAAGGCTTTGTATGTGAAAATGAATTCCTATCTTATTTCTGATGGTTTTTACCAAGTTCTGCAGATTCCAATGTGTACATAAAGCGGTATGGTGATTCCTTTGTGGTAATTGCGCCTTATGTAGATGATACTATTTTGGTATCTAACAACTTGGAGTATTTGGAATCAATCAAAAGAAGTCTTTCTTATGCTTAAAGATTCCATTTTAATGGATGCTAAAGATCTTAAATACTTCCAGTGCATGAGGTGCTAAGTCTTCAAAAAGATCTTATGACGTTGCAGTATCGATTAGCTGATTCTTTTGATGCGCACGTCGATAAGTTTAAAGCATTACTAGAGGTATTATTTACTGATGGTGCTAGGATTCCACATGAACAACATTTTGTTCATTTTTTTGGAGTTTATGCCAGATCAGTTACATATTGGTACAATTGTTTTGTTAATGAGCACAAAACTTTACTTGAGTTTTTCGAGGTGATCGAGATGAACATGCGAGTGTTGCATGTGCAGCTACAATGGGAACTGGTGTTTTAATGACTAAATCCTGGAAAGCAGCATTGGCACAATGCTAAACGTGTTTTGAGATATTTGAAAAGCACAATTCACTATGGTGTCATATACACTAAGCAAACATGTTCGAATGCTTTCAGAATGATTGAGTATACTGATGCAGATTGGGGTGGTTGTCCAGACACGTAGTTGTTGTTTTCCCTTAGAAAAAACTTTAGTGTCTTGGATGAGTAGAAAGCAACGATGTCTTTGGAGTTTACTAAAGTGTTTACGTCAAGCTCAAGATGAACCGAGTATACTCATGTGTGACAATCAAAGTGCATCGAAGGATGAAGGTTTACATTATCATTATGTTAAGCTTGAAGCTACAAAGCGTGTACGTCGATTGGAATACTGCCCAACTACTGCTATGATTGCAGATCTTATTACTAAGTCACTAGATGAAAAGAGACATCAAGACGATGTTTGAGCTCTTGGTGTCCTTGACAATCAAATGAGATATTAGAAAATTGTAGCACTCGGGTTTTTTCCTTTGTGACCACCAAAGGTTTTTTTCATCCGAGTGCGAGACTAAATTCGCAAATGGGGTCTTCATCTATAATCTGCGATGTTTTGCGAATTGCTCTTCTTACATTTAGAGACACAATATTTTCTATATCTTATTTGGTAAAGGGCTAAATTCGTTGGTGGGCGGGTGTTGATTATGAAGAAACTTCCTCACATGTTGTGCGTCTTACAAGTCTCAGAGTGTTGTTAGCTTTTGCCGCTCAGTTTGACTTGTTTATACATCAAATGGATGTTAAGACTGCCTTTCTCAATGGAGATCTTAGTGAGGAAATTTATATGCAACAACCAGAAGGTTTTGCAGTACGTGGCAATGAGAAACTAGTGTTCCGCTTACGAAAGGCTTTGTATGGTCTAAAACAAGCCTCCAGAGTCTGGTATGTGAAAATGAATTCCTATCTTATTTCTGATGGTTTTTTGCCGAGTTCTGCAGATTTCAATGTGTACATAGAGTGGTATGGTGATTCCTTTGTGGTAGTTGCGCTTTATGTGGATGATACCATTTTGGTATCTAACAACTTGGAATCTTTGGAATCAATCAAAAGAAGTCTTTCTTCTGCGTTTGAGATGGTGGACATGGGAGAAATACACTCATGTTTAGGTATTCAAGTCAAGAGAAACAAAGACAAAGTCTCTATTCAACTCTCTCAGTCCACATACATTAAGACACTTCTTGAAAATTTTGGTTTGACTTCTGCTAAAGATCAACCTACGCCGTTAGCAGTTGGTACTGCAAAGACAAGAATGTCAAAGAAGCAATGTCCCCTGACTTTTGAAGATCAGTTAGAGATGGAGAAGTATCCTTATGTAAGTCTTGTAGGGGCTCTCATGTATATTGCAAATGCAATTAGGCCAGATATTAGTTATGCTGCCAATACTCTTTGGCAGTTTATGACAATTCCCGGAAAAGAACATTGGCACAATGCTAAACGTGTTTTGAGATATTTGAAAAGCAGAAATTATTATGGTGTCACATACACTAAGCAAAAATGTTCGAATGCTTTCAGACTGCTTGGGTACACTGATGCAGATTGGGGTGGTTGCTCAGACACGTATAGATCAACAAGTGGTTGCTGTTTTTTCTTAGGAAAATCTTTAGTGTCTTGGATGAATAAAAAGCAACGATGTGTTTCACTTTCCACTGCTGAAGCAGAATATCTTACTGCATCTTTGGCAAGTCAAGAACTTGTTTGGTTACGAAATTTACTAGATGTGTTTACACCAAGCTCCAGATGGACCGAGTATACTCATGTGTGACAATCAAAGTGCTATTGCATTATCGAAGGCTAAAGTTCTACATTCCAAATCTAAGCATATTGAGTTACATTATCATTATGTTAAGCTTGAAGTTGCAAAGCGTGTACTTCAATTGGAATATTGCCCAACTACTGCTATGATTGCAGATATTTTTACTAAGTCACTAGGTGAAAAGAAACATCAAGACAATGTTCGAGCTCTTGGCGTCCTCGATATATTAGAAAATTGTAGCACTTGGGTTTTTTCCTTTGTGACCACCAAAGGTTTTTTTGATCCGAGTGCAAGACTAAATTCGTCGGTGGAGAGTTTATCTATAATCTATCATAGAGTAAAATGGCTCCAATATGTTTATTACATATTTTTGATGATCTCTGATAGAACTCATGATGTCTTTCATTGAGTGGCGCTACACTGCTATTGATGCTGGTGTAGTGCATATATGCTACAGATATAGAATGTATTTATGAAAACACTGTACCGTTGTTGATGCTGGTATGCCAGTGTTTTTGTTTAATCCTCTCGAGATGATCGAGATGGTCTCTAATAGAACTGTTGATGGTCTATCATTGAGTAGCGCTGCATCAATGGGCGTATGTGAGGCATGTGCTATGGAAAAGCAACACCGCCATCCTTTCAATGCGAAAGGAACACGTGCTACTCAGCTATTGGAGCTTTGAGTGGTGCGCGTTATTTCATCTTATTTGTAGATGATTACTCACGTAGAGCTTTTGTATATTTTATCTCTACCAAATCTCAGGGTTTTGCCAAATTTCAAGTCTTTAAGCAGATGGCTGAAAGACAGACTAGACATTTGCTTCAACGGTTGCATACTGATAATGGTGGAGAATTTACGTCTATTCCATTCAAAAAAAATTGTGAAGAGAATGGTATAGTTCGTCAGTATACTATTCCTTATTCCCCTCAGCAAAATGGTGTTGTTGAGCGCAAAAACCGTACGATTATCAAATGCTGTTCGATGTATGGGAAAATCACGAAGAAGAGAATTACTAGAATCATGATGAAGAGTTAAGCCAGGCATAGTGGACTCATCAGAGATTGCATCTTTACTAGTAATGATTCGACGTGTAGCAATATCATAAAATCGATATCCCCGTGCTTCTATGGAAGAGCCAACAAATATAGTTCTCAGGCCAACTGGATCAAGCTTCTTCCTCTTCTCTTTAGGAATATGAACATAAGCTAAACAACCAAAAACTCGCAAGTTCTCAACATTTGGCTTTGCTCCTGTCCACAACTGAAAAGGAGTAAAATCTCTCAGAGAAGAGGTAATTGTTCGATTCTGTACATAAATAGCAGTAGCCACAGCTTCCGCCCATAATTGTTTACTTAAACCAGGATGGATGAGCATACATCAAACAACATTGATAATCGTACGATTTTTGCGCTCAGCAACACCATTTTGCTGAGGGGAATAAGGAATAGTATACTCACGAACTATACCATTCTCTTCACAAATTTTTTTGAATGGAATAGACGTAAATTCCCCACCATTATCAATACGCAACCGTTGAAGCAAATGTCCAGTCTGTCTTTCAGACATCTGCTTAAAGACTTGAAATTTGGTAAAAACATGAGATTTGGTAGAGATAAAATATACAAAAGATCTACGTGAGTAATCATCTATAAATAAGATGAAATAACGCGCACCACTCAAAGCTCCAATAGCTGAGTAGCACATGTTCCCTTCGCATTGAAAGGACGACAATGTTGCTTTTCAATAGCACATGCCTCACATACGCCCATTGATGCAGTGTTACTCAATGATAGACCATCAACAGTTCTATCAGAGACCATCTCGATCATCTCGAGAGGATTAAACAAAAACACTGACATACCCGCATCAACAGCGGTATAGTGTTTTCATAAATACATTCTATATCTATAGCATATGCACTACACCAGCATCAATAGCAGTGTAGCGCCACTCAATGAAAGACATCATCAGTTCTATCAGAGATCATAAAAAATATCTAAGAAACATATTGGAGCCATTTTACTCAATGATAGATTATAGATGTCAGACCATCAACACTAGTAGTTCATAGCATGTACATCCATTGATACAAATAAGGCACTGGCACCATGGTCCATGCATAGCTCAAATGAAGTGTCCAATACTTCATGTAACACTTAATTTCATCAATTACATCATCAAATATGTGCAATATTACAATGTGCATCACATAATTGCATTCCAATCATCATGAAGCTCATGCTAATATCCTATTGATATGCATCACACAATATCACTTTAATGCGCTATGCATTATGCAAGTTTTTTATCAGTCAAAAAATATAAGTCCAATGCATCTATAATGCCATCCATTTCACAATGCAATTGTAATTGCTAGAACTTTTATTTCTAAAATCAATCAGGAAACAATTAGTCTAAAACTCATCAAAAGACACTTTTGTTAAATAACCGTTATGATCCTCTAACCTTTTTATGAGATCCTTACTAGTAGCTAGTTATAAAAATCACATCATGCCACTACATGACCCTTATTAGTAGCGTAGATACAAAATTCATGTCAATATACTAAGCATACTTTATTCTAGCAAACTTGATTTCAAGCCCCTAAGGTCTAATCAACTAGGCTGCAAAGAAGGCAAGTGGCTGGGCGGATTTTAGGAACGTATCCTTTTCCGATGATTTTTGTTGCCACTTAAACTAGACTCTAAGATCTTTCTAACAAACTTTGGATCGCAGTGATCTAATTTATATTAAGGAAGTTATGGAGTTTTTAATCCGACCTAGTTCTTCACTCCATAGCTACGACTTTCTACATCAACATAACAAATTCTTACAGAGCATCCAGAATCAGAAGCATGCTCTGATACCATGTTAAACTATGAAAGCATAAGAGAGACAAGGATGCCCCACAACACAAGACATGTTTATTCAATGTGAGAGTACATGTATATATAGTACCATAAAGGTAAAGGTCAAAGGTAAAGGCTAAAGGCGTCATTCAGGCCAAGTCTAAATATAGACGGGTTAACAAGACTTTTGCATTCATATAAATTACTCAATAGCAAGGAATGAAGCTCGGATTACAAAGAGAGAGCAGAAAACACAGAGACAGCAGCAGCTCGGATTACAAAGAGACAGCTTTGGATTACATAGCACGTTGGACTCACACATCCAAGCCACGAAAACAAAGAGCCCAAGCAGCTCGGACTACAAAACAACATAGCCCTAGCTGCCGGAATAAAATCTTTGAGCTCTGCCCTGGTTGCAAATCGGACAAACATCCCAAGACCTCATCTAGCATCAAGAAACAAGAACCTCACAACTGAAGGCTGGAGGAATCGAACCCCCATTTCGCACCAACATCCTCAAGAATACCCCCTCCCCCTCCCCCCGCTGCACGAAGTACCTCAAACCTGAATTTGCCATCTGAAAGCCAAGAATCTGCCCGAGATTCTTGCTTCCTCTTGCCCTCCCCCATGCCAGAAAACCCTGTTCAGATATCATCAAGTCGATGCTGCATCAATGACCTCTGTTCAATTGTTGCAATCTATAGCCAAGAAAAGAAATGAGCATGCAATTTTATCTGCCCACCACAATTACTTATAATAAACATGCAGCATGTCCAGGAATATTAAGGCAACTTGGGAGGAGAAAGGTTGCCCTAGAGACCGAGCCATACTTATATTTGTCTGGATTAACTCATCATGATAGAAGAAAAATAAAAATTTCAAATAACCAAGGCTGAGAGAATAAACGTACTATGGCTGCATAAAAGTGATTGATGGCTTGCATGCCCTGTAGAACTTACCTTTCTATATAAGTAAAGCCTTACTAACATCTTGATATTTCAGAAGTTCCACACTTTGCTGAGCTTGATTAATGTTTTCTGGCCGATTTCTATGTGATAAAATATCCAAACAAGAAAGCTAATTTGGTTAACATTCTGGGCCACAAAAATTAGCCAAAATTGTAATACACCGTCAAAATGCTCTAGAGTCAACATACTGCTTCACATGTTTGGTCCTCGTCTGTCCGACTTGTGTCCTTTGTGTCAACAGTAGGTTGAGACTCTTGAGCATTGTTTTTTGTTATGCGCTCACCTTCAGCTAAGTTGGACATGGCTCATGTCTCCGTTTCATGTGTCCCTAACCAGTGCTTCTGGCAGTGTACCTTGACACTTGGACCATGATGCGGTATCATGCTTTCCACTTGGCTTTAGGTTGGTTACTTTGCTCTATTTGGAAGCGAAGAAGGTTGTCTATCTTTCATGGCTTGGACATTTCTGCTTCTCGTATCTTACTAGAAGCTCAGGAGAAAATTATTAAGGCTTACCGTTGTTCATCACTTGCTCCAATCAAATGACATTTAAGCTTTGAGGTGTATTTGCAATATTTTTAGGAATTGTTTATGGATAATTTTTTTTTTTAGAATACTTTAGAGATCAATGTGTTTGCATCAAAGCAATACCTAAAAAACCCCTATTTTTTATTTTAACATTTTTTTTCACCAAAACCCAGTGTAAAAAGCAATAGTGGATTCCTATATACATGCAACCTGTTATCAATATTGTTAATTTGAACATTTGTGGTCTACTGAAAAATGTTCTTAGAGTTTATGTTAAGTTATTTTTCTAAGGTTTTAAGGAGTTTGGGTGCCAAAAACATTTCCTGCTTTTCCAAAAATGGGGACGACGCCTATGATTGAACATTGTAATTCTTTCGTTGTGGCTTTTCGCCTCATCCGATCGAGCTTATTTCATGCATCCTTATTACAAGTGTTGGTGATCCAAGCATGCAAGGTGGATTAGGGATGCATTCAAGCTTCAAGGTGACGCATTTTAGCTTGATCATGCCTCCATCCATGCTGGATCTGATTTGCAAGCATGTAATCCTCCATATCTTATGCCAATCGTCTGGCTTTCTGAAACATCGGGATGGAGAGTTTCCATGACTGTTTTTAGAAAATTCATCACCGCAGTTGCATCAGACTAAACGCCCAATTTTTGTCCTTGGAAAACAGATACAAGGTTTAGGCCGTTATCTTCAAATTTTGTATTGGTTTGGACACTATTGTGGGGTTTCGCACCGCCTTGGAGAAGCTCTGTTTATATTCTAGCCATCTGCAAGGTAATGCATGATTTTATATCCACTTTTATCAAATTCGGTTGGAGGTGTCAAAGCATTTGGGGTTTGCTTTTATCTTGAAGGATGATTTGATATTACTGTATATTGGGCATGCCATGATTTTCCAGTCCATTATCCATGATGGTAGACATGCCGGAACCATTGTAATTTTTGCTAGGTTGATTCTATTTGTTTATCTCAACCCCCCCTCCCCCTCCCCGCGCGCCCTTCCCCCTTTTTTTAACTTTTAAATAATACTAGTTGATAGACTTGCTCTTTTTCATGCTTTCGCAAGAGGACCAAATTTTCCTATTCATGCACTAGACTTATCACACAATGAAGGATCCATGATGATACTCTACTGTGTTTGGAGAAAATAATCTGCAGTTAGAGAAACTTTGAATCTTTGATATCAAGGTGAATGTGCAGATAGCATGCTCTTAAGAATCAATCTCTGAGACAACAATAGCCATGACAACTTAAGTGAAATGCTTTGAACCTGGTTATCTCCTTTGTGGTGAAGTGAAATGCTTTGAACCTGGTTTATTTCTCTTGTGGTTCGTTTAAATTGGATGTTCCCAGATGGAATCCAGTCAATAACATGATGATGTGGGCCATTTCTAAAGACCTTATCATGGTTCTTTCTAAAGATGGCAATGCTATTATACCATATAAAATTCTATAAGTATACCTAAACTTCTCAATTCTAGAAAATGCCATATTGCACAGAAAGCATCATGTATGAACAACCGAAATGACATTCCTCAAAATCAAACTGAAATGCTTGCTTATACATCTCAAAACTGTATAGGCAGGCCACAACAAAGAACAGATCAAATATGGGTCTAATCTGTGGATAAGATAAAGATGCTAGAGATGCAAGTCTGCGACTTGTACAAGTAAAGAGCACGATATAAGATCTTGTGCTCCATCATCTTATATTACAGTCTGTATGCACAGCTCAAAGTAAGAATCAGACGTATATGGAGAGTAAATGCACCTTATATTTATAGCTTATTAGAAATACCATATCTATTTCACCAAGACGTTTGAAAGAAGAAAACCCTTACCATCTGCTAGAACATTTGCAACAGTCTTAGCATAAGGAAGTCGCCCCAACAAATACAGAAAATGGAAAATAACTCTCATCTTTGGCATGAAGCCGATGATTTCTGATAACGGCTTGCTCTCTTCCATTCTAGAATCAATGAGTTGCACCCAGAATAGAGGGTACTGAAATTAGAAACATCAATCCTCTGCGGTAAGCAATAACATGTATTTCAAATGCAGAAACCGCGAACCCCAACCAAAGCAACCATGGCCTCCATTCTGACGTGTTGCATTCCTCTGGAGTGAAGGTGTATAGAAGCTTTATCCAAAGAAGAATTCCTACATCCGGCCAACATCGAAAACATTAAAAAAATGCTTTCCCAATTTTAAAATTGTCGGGAAGTTTTGTCGGATGCCAAAACTCTGCCAAAACCCTTCAAACCTTAGAAAAGTAAACTGGAAAAAAATCCAAAAAAATTTCCACTAACAAGGGACAATAGAAGATGTTACACTACATCAAAGTAAGAGATTTAAAAAAAGTAAACCCATTTATAATTAAATTTTTAGCGCAACAGCCTAACCTCGGGTGACACATTATCTCAAAGCCTAGCCTATCCACGTGTCCTAAAAAATGAG
>JAANSK020281169.1:0-11003 GCA_011763485.2 Isoetes engelmannii | reverse complement strand
GCTGACATGTGTCAGTACGGCAAAACGGAGGCCCCCCGAACGGGCTCCGTCGAGAACTGGGGGTGATCCCGGAGGCCAGGAAAAACACCTCCGGGATCACCCAAACCAGGGTAACATTATCCTCACCCTATATAGACCTCCATTGTTGTTGTGCCAGGGAGCTAAAACATGAACATTAAGAGTGTCATATATTATATTTATAATAGCTCGAATATAAGACCTTCCTCTTACATTGCTTTGTGTAAATCAAGATTGTAATCTAATCTTATTCCAACACTTGAAAAGAGAATTCAAGACTTTTGGCAAATTGCTTTCATACCTACTAGCATTGCAACAAGACTTAGAGCCCACAATTAAGGTCCACTAGACTAATCTGTACAGACTAGCTAGTTTATCCCACTGTCTTGCGGCAGCCAAAGTGGAGGACACGTATAGGCTTTTAAATTGGTTGGAAGACACGTATAGGCTTTTAAATTCTACCTGGGGATCATCATCGTATAGCCCTAGTAAGCAACTCCCAAATATAAATGGCATTGAAAAAGTTTGAACCCATGACCAAATGTACATTTATTTTGGCATTACTAGGCCTATACCAACTCACCACACATCCGTTGGGCAAAACTTTTGCCTTACATGCACACTTTGTAAGTCCTAGGGGCAACTCTAGGGGCATTGCTTTTCAACATCACCATCCTAGTGCCACAACTAAAGAGTTGAACAATAAATCAAGTAAAGGGAGAAAAGGTTAAGGCCTTTGAGAGAACCCTAATGCCATTATGGTGGCATTGCCCTAAACCTTGCCTAGATGAAAGTGGAAGCAAGTCTTGGATTGAGGAATATGTTGGGGTATGCTAATGACCACACACGAAAATGGACCTAGAAGAGGAGTATGCTATATACGATTTCTAGCAAGCCTTGAATATTGAACTTTAGTGTTGACCATTTTTGTTAGGAAGTATGGCAAGGCTAGAGCAACAAATAATGCTAGGTTGACTCCCTGATTTTAACAAGATATCGAAAATGATTCGCTTAAGAGAATCACTTCTTTGACGTTGGCAGCACAGGATGGTTCACTTAAGAGAATTACTTTTTGATGTTGGCAACTCAGGATGGTTCGCTTACGAGAATTACTTCTTTGACGTTGGCAATTGAGTTGGCAGTGTATTCTCTTGAGTGACTCCATATAAAGATGGTGGCCTTTGAGAGAATCTATACAAAGATGATGGCATTTGCAGATTGCTATTCTCATCACCTGCAACTTGCAACTGGGTTATTTGCTTAAGTGAATCCGAATGATCACGTAGCAAAATTGATTCTTTTTTTTTTTCCCTGCCATTTCGCCAATGTGCTGCGAAATCGTCATTCGTTTGCTCAGCATTTCACCAATTTGGCACAAATCTATGGCAAAAATAAATCGTTGAATGCCCGCTAATTCACTGTAGAGAATCCGATGACTTTCTTAAGAAAATTATCATGGTGCCAGAGATTAGACCAGGGAGCCAAAGAGTCCATATGTCAAGAAGTTAGGTCTCTTGACATATGGACTCTTTGGCTCCCTAGTCTAATCTCTTCTTGATAACTTCTTGAGATATCGACTCTTTGGCACCCTACTAGAAAATGGAAGCTGGAAGGTAAACAATAGGTAAACTTGCTAGGTACACTCTGAGAATGCAGGTTTTAACTTGTTCTCTGAAAATGCAGGGTTTAACTGTCGGATTTGTGCAAAGATGATCTCTTAACCTTTATAGCATGCTGCCAAATGTGGAAATGCCTCCCAACTTCTACATTGTAGAGGAATGGAAACTGGTCCAGCATTCCGAGTGCGAGTTTGCCTTTCTTTTTTAAGGTTTCAAAAAGGTCTCACTTAGAGACGCCTCACATGTCACCGGCAAAAACTTGGTGGACGTCAAGCCGATGAGCCGTTGGAGTGTAAACTGCTCCAGCAATTCTAGGGTGAACGTCTCAGACGTCAAGCCGAAGATCTCAGACGTCAAGCCTGTCGTCTTCAATATGCTGCATGTGAATAGCTAAAAAAAATGCATGTGAGGCGTCCCTTAAGTGGTTGTTATTATAAACTACCACTATCAGTTTTGGATTGAAAAGTTCGCATTGAAAAGTACGAAATGCACCAACCTTATATACCAACCTTATATAGCATACATAGAATATAGAACGAGATCTACCCTACATACCTTTTGGCGCTAATTAAGCTGTTTGTTGAGTGGCCTATATTTAGAAGATGGTTTTTAAAATAGCAAGACCTTTCAAACGCATGCACGTTGTCAATCCAAAATAAAATGTTTCAGATTTAACAGAAGATCGAGACAATCGGGAGGAAATTTTCTGGCAAACATATACCTTCCTCCATCTCTTTGCTGCAAATCTTTGATCAAATCTATATTCAGTTCCTCCTTTGTAAACAATCTGGGGTGAGGACCCTGAGCTTTGGACCAATCCACAAAAGTAAGAATAAATCCGGTGGCACCAGACGGATCTAACAGATGCATTATGGTCGGAAAGTAATGCTCATCCGGAAAACAATTTAGATGCAAGCATGGGCGGTTAAATTTGGCCCAGAATTTCTTATCTTTCACATACATGATCGCATGTTTTCTTTTGATCACAGAAAACTGTGATCCGACCCTAAAATCCTCGAATTTTATCTCCGGAAGCATCACACCATCTCCTCTGGCATTATATCTTGCTTCCATACTGTCGCTGTGATCAAAAAGCTCCATAAATGTCCGTTTTGATGAAGAAATTGCGCGGTAGACTTTGTCAAATCCATGAATCGGAATGCAACTTTCTGACACAAATGCGAAAAATTCATTATGTGAATCATCCAGAATCGCATTTGCGAGCAATCTGCGCATTGCAGCGATCAGCAGCGGAGTATTGTACTCTGTAGTTTTGCTGGGGATCAAGCGGCCCCAAAAGGGGCTTCGCGGATCAAAAGGGGCATCCAGGAAAAACGGATCAGAATGAACATAAATATTATACAAATCCTCTTTTCCTCTGAAAAATTCTTCCCAGAACCGGCCCAGAGGCAGAGATCCTTTGGTCAGAAATAAAAACGCAATTTTGGGCTTCCGAGGCCCGGAGCCCGACCGGCATGCTCTGTATCGAGGAAAACGAAGCAGATTGGAGCGATTGGCGCCGGATTTGCCTGCCAAATCTAAGATTTCTTCATCGGACAATGTGTGCAGAAGCTTTATGCCGCGTTTGGAGAGCAGATTACAATCTGGAGCCATGGGATCAGGGTCGAAATAAACAGGGAAACTGAGTAGTTTCAGATTCGACTTGTAGCCCAAAATAGAGAGGAAAATCGCTGTTAAGGCCATGAACAGAAGGATTTTGAAGGTAAGTCTGGCTGCTGCGAGGTCGGCTATGGCGGAACGGAGGGCTGCGAGCTTTGCCATGCCTGGACATTTTGGGCAGTTCGCGCACAGAAAAGGCTCTGCTTTTTACCTGCGGTAACCAGTATTTTTACCACTAGGTTAAAAGTCTTTTTCTAAGTACGCCATGTGGTGTGGAAGCCCGTTCGCCTGTATTGTACCAGCCCCGTCGTGTTTAAGCCAGAAAAATCCGCTAAGTCCACGAAAACGTCGTGTGTGTGTTTTTTTTCTCCTATATGGCTCAAACATGTCAAGACACAAAGAATTGGTTGTCCAAAAAAACACCTATGTATTTTTTTTCTCAAACAGGAGGGCGTGCATTATTTACGACGCCGTAGTAGTGTACATTATTACATGTGTGAAAGACGGACTCGTTAAAATATACTTCCTTCCTTCCTATTCTAGTATTTGGCAATGTCAAGGGTCGAAATGGGGTTTCTAACCAGCATTTCCGCTTAAAGTTGTTAACATCCGATTTGATAAAGCAGATTATGGCAAATTTTCGATTGAAATTTTATAAATTAATATAAAATCCGGCAAATTGAAGGTTTTTTTCACAAAAATTCGGTAATTACAAATAAAGAGTTTGCTGGTTGATTGAAAATTTAAATTCGAGGCATGTTTGGCATCCACCTTGGTGTTTAAATCAGCCTTAAATCACAAAAAATTTGCTAAGTCAGTTTGTATTTTTTGGATTGCCTGAAGGGCATGGGCCGATAGTGAGATTTTGGCCTCGACGGTGGAGATTTATCTTGAGGCCTGGTTTGGACGGTTCATATCATTTCAACACCTGCATTAGGTAGCGTTACAAGTTGGCTTGGCTGCTGTCGATCTGCATTAGGTCTCGTGAAGATCCAATCTAGCGGTTCATCTTTCTATACCCATTCCAGCAGTTTTTAAGGGGGCCAGAGGGAAGGAATTTTGCCTGAATGGTTACAAGGTATGGCGTCTAGGATTTATGGTGTGGCTATGGCTAGCTCCTTATTCCTCTGGCTTTTGCACAATGTAGTTCGGGTGAGAAAATCCATAAGAAAGCTTACTAAGGAATACTCTGGTAAATAAGCAGCTTTGTCGACATCGAAAGCCTCTAAGATGAAACATTGCAGTGGACAAACCTATGTTCTTGAAAACAGGCCCAGATTAGTGAGCATTAGTGATGGTACTCTTATTGTACCCATAGTGGAGACCCAAGGGTTTGGATAACACCGTTTTGTACTCTGGTTCTAAACTGTAGAGAAATGCCCTGCTTATTGGGCCTAAACCCTGAGCAAATTCAAGATGTTTTTCCAACAGTTTTTAAAGGTCTGAAAGGACGTGAATAAAATTTCATTTCATTTCATAATTCAGACCTGTCCTAAGCAAGAGCCATTGGGCGAGTTGCATAGTTTCCGATTTACGGGCAACCCACAGTGCGCCATCTCCTTTTTTATGTTGTTTTCTAAGTACGCCATGTGGTGGTGGAAGCCCATTCGCCTGTAGTGTACCAGCCCCGTAAATAACTCACGCCGTCGTGTTTAAGCCAACCTTAAAATCCAAAAAAGTCCGCGAAAACGTCGTGTGTGTGTGTGTGTGTGTTTTTTTTCCTATATGGCTCAAACATGTCAAGACACAAAGAATTTATTAGTCCAAAAAACATCGTGTATTTTTTTTGGCTCAAACACGACAGCGTGCATTATTTACGACGCTCGTGTAGTGTACATTATTACATGGGTGAAAGACAGACCCGTTATCCTATTCTGGTATTCGGCAATGTCAAGGGTCGAAATGGGTTTCCTAACCAGAATTTCTGCTTAAAGTTGTTAACATCCGATTTGATAAAACATATGCAGGCATATTTTCGATTGAAATTTTATAAAATTAATGTAAAATACGACAAATTAAAGGTTTTTTTCACAAAAAATTCGACAAATAAAGACCGGCATTTTTGTTGGTTGATTGAAAGTTTAAGTTCGAGGCATGTTTGGCATCCACCTTGGTGTGTAAATCAGCCTTAAATCACAAAAATCTTGCTAAATCAGTTTGTATTTTTTGGATTGCCCAAAGAGCATCGGCCGATAGTGAGATTTTGGCCTCGACGGTGGAGATTGATCTTGAGGCCTGGTTTGGACGGTTCATATCATTTCAACACATGCATTAGGTAGTGTTATAAGTTGGCTTGGCTGCCTTCGATCTGCATTAGAGGTCGTGAAGATCCAATCTAGCGGTTCATCTTTCTATACCCATTCCGGCAGTTTTTAAGGGGGCAGAGGGAAGAATTTTGCCTGAATGGTTACAGGGTATGGCATCTTGGATTTTTGATGTGGCTATGGCAATCTCCTTATTTCTCTAGCTTTTGCACAATCTAGTTCGGGTGAGAAAATCCATAAGAAAGCTTACGAAGGAATACTCTGATAAACAAGCAGCTTTGTCGACATTTTAAGCCTCTAAGACGAAACATTGCAATGGACAAACCTCTGTTCTTGAAAACAGGCTCAGATGGCGAGCATTGGCGATGGTAACCTTATTGTAAAGCACGCTATAGTGGAGACCCAAGGGTTTGGATAACACCATTTTGTACTCTAATTCAAAATTGTAGAGAAATGCCCTGCTTATTAGGCTTAAACCCTGAGCAAATCCAAGAAGATGTTTTTCTAGCAGTTTTTAAAGGTCTGAAAGGACATGAATAAAATTTTATTTCATTTCATTTCATAATTCAGACCTGTCCTAAGCAAGAACCATGGGCTATGAGTTGCATAGTTTCTAATTAAGGACAACCCACTTTGCGCAAGCTCCAGTTTTATATATTGCTTAACATGACAAAGACATGGATATACCACAGATATACTTGTGGTTTAAACATGATGATGGATGACAAATAAGTTGCTCGCCCATTATCAGCTAAATTGGCTAATCTTATAAGAGATCAACAGATCCATTATGTTATTTTGATATTTGCCATCCTCTGTCCTCTGTCATGTATAAACTAGCCTTAAATCACAAAAAAATTGCTAGTCCATAGTAAGCTATCACAACGTCGTGTATGGATGACAAATAACCACAATAAGATTAAGTTTCTAGGCTGAACTATAAGCTTCTGTTTATTATTATTATGGGAGGGAGATTGCCTGTGCTTGTGCATTCCAGTAGATCAAGACTGTAGAACCACAATAAAATTAACTTTGTAGGCCCAAATGCATAATTTTGTCTATGTACCGAGATATAGGATAATAGATATGTTGAATTTAGAGATGGGGATGTGCATTATTTTAATTGGATTAAATTGAGTCAAATTATCATCCAGGAAGTACAAGAAGCCTATGATAGATAATTTTAAGTAAATATACCGAAGGTCCTCCACTGCATTAATGGAACTGGTAAATTTCTTGAGGAGGGTTTTTTTTCCGTGAAAAACCCCTCTGCCGCGAGCGGCGCCGCTCGCGAACCACGCCGCCGTTGGTATTTTTCACAGAGAAAAACTCGAGTCAAGAAATTTTTCGAAGGAAAAAAACGTAAAGGTGAAACTATAGGCACCGGAAATTTGATTTCTAACCAAAATTTGATTTTCGTTGAAAAAAGTGCATGGTGGGCCGCCCGATCTGGCGACGACATTCCCCCGCCACCGGTAGCTCCGCCATTATTTTTGTGTCCTCCGCCGGCTACACCACCTGATTCGGCGGCGACATGCCCGCTCCGCTGGTAGCTCCGCCTGTAAATAAACATGATTTTTCTCCTTGCAAGAACGAACTCAAAAAGCCTATAATTTCATCTTGAACAAAAAGCCTATAATTTCACCTTGACATTTTTTTCGTATTCGTCAAATCTGGTCACGCTATTTTAGCCCTCTGAGCCAATACAATCATGGCACGTGGCAATTATTTTTTAGCAAATCGGCCATGCTATTTCAGCTGAACAATCGTGACACATGCCAATTGTTCTTTTAGCGAATTTGGCCCTGTAGTTGTTGTTGTTGCTCCACTTTCTGGTCTGCTGCAACGACCACCCACATCACAAACATCAAGGGCTGCTGAAACTAACCTGGCCTGTTTTGGTTTTAGGTTGGGCAAATGTATGCTGAAAATTTTCCATAGAAGGTCCCCCCCCAAATTTCTTTTCTACCACATTCGTTCTACCAAAGTTGTTGCATACAATGGGTGACCCCAAAATGTGGTTGCTCAGCTATATCCAATAGGTATAGCTACATCGCACGGCATGACCTTATTTTCCATTTTATAGATGAAGTATTGTTTAGGCCGAACTATTAGAATTTAAAAATCAAGAAATTCGTTGGAAGGTTTGTGGCAAAATATATTAATCGCCTCTAGTATGGTGCAATACCTACCTATTATTTGACTTCACACAAAAAGTATCATTTCTAATTGGCGGGTAGGACCAATCCATAACTTTAATTTTTGGGCCCATGTGATTTAGAAGATCCCGAAGTTTCGGTCCACTGGAACACGGAAACTTTGCACAACTTGAAATATCAAATGTAGGCGACTAGCATTTTAAATTAGAGTTGAAGAGAAGTTGATATATTCTAGAAAGCAAGTCGAATCCTTGAACGTGCATGGTAACCAATATGCTATTACTTTAAATCTAGTGCTCTTATATAAGTTTATCATATAAATCCAGTACCTCAAGGTCGCAGATCGAGTATGACCAATGACGGTTCAATAAGAAGTACTACCATGTAGGTTCAACCATGGCCAACATTCGTCTAGTAATGGAGACTTTTGAAAACATGGTAATATAGTTTTTGTAGATCCTCAATCCAAAATTTGTCTTCAGGTGCAAACTAGGATAAAATCTTTTCAACAAGATCAAATTTATCTAAGTCGGAATTGAAATTCTGAGTCGTCTTTTAGAACACTTTTTTAAAAGACTGTAACATGAAGATACCAACTCTGTTTTAGATGATTCTACTGCTGTTGCATAGGTCTCATGGCACGACCGGTTGCTGACGTGGAGCCCCTCCACGCAGGAATGCTATACCAGGTGGCCATTCCACAACGTCAAGGGAAGGAATTTCGTGAAGAATAGGGCGGCATTTCGTGAAAAAACTCCATAGCCAGGAAACAAAAGCAAGCTCCGGCTCTGAATCGTACATGGAGCCTAGATTTGACGTTTTCCTTTCAATTTGAGAGGTTCTGTTCCTGATTCTGCCACTGTATCATGCTGCAAAATGGAGCCTGGAATTGTAGAAGGTGCTGCGGGTTGTAGCTCTTTATCACCCCTAAATCTGAATCGTACATCCACAACGGCGCATTTGAAGGTCATAACAGCTGCCAAAGCCATGGTTTCTCCACGTCTACATGTGGAGGAAGCCGGACTCCTCCTTTCACTGGTTTTGAAGTTAGCCTCAATCAGCTCAATCTTTCCACCTGGCCTCTTTAAAGGCAGTTGGAATTTTATAATACTATTGCAAGCCTGTGGGAAAAAAGAAAAAATAAGAAAGAAGACCAGGATCTATGTCTGAGATTGCAGCTACTTTATTGAAATATATATACACGGATTCAAGAAAAGAAGCATCACCACCTGCAAAGATTTATGAACAGAGTTAAAAAAAAAACTCAGGAAAGTGTAAAAAAAAATGATGAACAGGGGATGATCTGCACCATTGTTTGCTTTTTCCCGCCTTGGCGCCAGAAAGCCGGGTATAGCCAGGAGCCAGAAGGGCGGGCATGGCGCCATAGCCAGGAGCTTGGCCACCGGATCCATCCATGAAGTTGGGCGCAGCAGCGGAAGAAATGAGGCAATGGCCTCAAATGCTTGTGGCCGCAAATGCATGTGGCAAAACTCCAAAACGGGAAGCAACTGAAGAAGAAACTGAAGAAAAGCTATGGATCGCCATAGCCAGAGCTCAAACCCAAGCCCAATCGCGAGGAACAGAGTGCAAGAAGACGTTTGACAGGCTGGGTGGGAGTACAGACAGGTGTCGGTTATGTCAGAATGCAGACCTAATTGTTATTCTGGCGTAGAATCATCGCCATGCGGCATCTTCCAATTGGCTTACAGTTTAGAATTGATGACCCACTTTCCTTGACGTTCATTGATTAAACATTGCGCGAAGGTCTCTGTCGGGCTCCAGATTTGTTGCTCATCGATTAAACATTGCGGAGGACCTCTGCCTGCAGTGGTGTAATAGTTCTTTAGGATCCCGGAGAATGGTATTCCCTTTTTTTTAACCCATCTATTGTTTTGAACCATTGCCTTTTTTAAGAATTTATTTATTTAATGGTTTTAACTTAACCGATGGTACCCATTGTCTAAAGGCTATTGCCCCTTCTACCATGGTACCCCAATGCTTCAATTCTCTTCTTGCTACTAAGACTATACCACAACAACACAAGTTGTTGTGGTATAGTCACATTAGGACTTCCTCACACTATCTCAAATAATCACATTTCAAACCAGAAAACAAGTCTAACACAAGGCCGCCGCGATCCGCGATAAATTTCTTGTAGTTTTAAAAAATGCCAGGAAATATTGCGCGCGCTCTATTAACACATACGGCATACAAAAAAGTTGAACAAATAACCAAATCATATAAAAACCATTTAGAAAAAGCCGTACAAATGTACGTTTACGCGACGGACCATTTTTTGTGATGTTCCCTTCGCTACTTTTCTCCTTTTCTTCCTTACTTTTCTTGCCTTTTGTTCGTTGCCGATGACTTGGGCCCTCAGCTTGGTCTGCTTCGAAGGCTTCCTTGATGTCTGCTTGTCTGCTTGGTCCTTTCCATGTCTTACAGCAACCTCATCGCTTCCCTGGTGCCCAAAAATCAGCTAATGGCATAGAGCGAGAGAAAAATAAAAATGCAAATCCTAAATTTTAGACCTAGATCAAGTTTATAGGAAAAGGGAATTTAGGGTTTTAGGGTTGGAAATCAATTTTGTTATGAGTTTAACACATTAGCCTTCAAAACATGGCAGTTTAAAATAACAAGGAATATAAAATGTCTATTTGAGTAGAACACGAGTTAGATTGCATATAAGCATGAGTAGCAGAGTTCATACTACGTTATGAGCCAATGGCAGCATTAGCCATATGATTAGATATAGGGTCAATAGTAGCAACAAACATAGAGACAATGGTGGAGTCAAAATTAGAAATGATAGTGTCCGATATAGAGTCACTACGGAGTCAGAATTAGAGGCAACGTTAAAGTTAGACATAGAGTCAAGTCTAGTGTTAGATTTAGCGCCTACATTAGAGTCATACATAGTGTCAATGGTAACGTCAACGTCAGTTATAGCGTCAGCTTGGTTCCATGATATAACGATATCTATAGAGTCAAATATAGCGTCAGAATTAACAGCAAAGAATTAATTGACCATAATTGTTGCTATTAACTACAGAACCCTCTTTTCACCTTTAAAAACAACAAAAATATCCATCTGACGCTACGGCTGACGCTAATACCCCTTTTCTCTTATAATACGTAAACCCTGTGCACTCCTCAGGTCTGTGACAGTGAAATCATTAAGGGACCCCTTCTCAGGCTTGCCTGATTTTCCTACAAGCTCACCTACTGTCCATTTGTCCCACACCACATTCCATTTGTCCCACACATGATCAGGACTGAACACTATGTGGTAGGAATCAGAGGGGCCTTCCTTGGACTTCTTC
>JAANSK020281158.1:0-11004 GCA_011763485.2 Isoetes engelmannii | reverse complement strand
TTGCCCTCCTATTGACTGCAATCTCGTTCTTGAGGGTCTCATTGCAACTTTCTATTTGCTTCAAAGTATAGGCAAGATGTTCTAGATCAATTTGTGCAGCTTCTGTTTTTTCTACTAAAGACTGCTAAAGACTTCTGTTTTTTTTTGTGCGTAGAGATGATAACCCGAATGAACAGCAGAGCAAGAAACAACTCTAAATGCTAAAAAGCTCATGTTTATTGAGTTTTGCACTTGTAAGCAAACACCTTCCAAGACAATCTGATCCTTGGCAAACTGTATGCTTGTAGAAGCCTAGTAAGAAGATGCCAAGAGAAGGTAAGCAATCAACTGCGCAAATTCCATACTATTCTTAAACCTCTGACAGAATTATATTATGCTGCAATGTAAAGCATTTTCAAAAGAAAATCTAACCTGATCTGCCATAAAACCCACATACTGCAAAACAGGATTTTGAAGCCAACATGTTCTGCTTGTAAGATTGATGCTTGTGAAAATTGTTTGGATAGCAGAGTAGAGACATGCCATAGCATTGATAGAAACCAAAAACTTGAAGAGAAAATATTAATAAATATCGGTATGATTATGTAAGATGAATGCAATTTTGTCTATGCTACTCACAGTAAGGAAATGGTGCCCCTGTATGTAAAACCAGATGGGTTATTTCTGATCACTGCTGCAGAAGCTATGAAGCTGAAAGAGAAAGCCAATATTCTGAGCACTGCATTTGAAATAGTGGGGCAAAGAATTGCTTCTTTTTTGGTGGATAGATGTGAAAGAACATGCTGAGCAACTAGATAGTTAGATGCGCCATGAATTCGGCCTTCATAGCTGGGATCCATGCTCTCTGCTTCTATTGTTTGCTGATGAAAATGCACAGTGAAAAGGAATTAGGAAAATGAAGAGGCTTTTTTTCGCGTATGAATGTATACACTCAGTAATCCTCATCATTTTCACTCGCCATCTATGCTACGAACACACTGCATCAATGAATAAAATAAGGCATAAATTAGCAACAAAGTATGCAACAAAGTATCTTAAGTCAGTCCAACTGATTCACCTACATGCAAATAACCCATAATCTGATTCTTCATAACCAAGCTACCCATGCTACTAATTTCACAGGATTAAACAAGAAGTGCTAGGATAAACAAGAAGTGCTGGCCCTGTTAGTTTTGAATACCCCTGCTCCACACATTTAATATTAGAACCGACATTAATGCAGGACATAAACATTTCTCAATTCACTTGTATCTGTTGCATAGGGTGCTTCTGAAATCGCACTGCGTGTATGTATCTTATATCTTTCATCAATCTTTCTTATATTAGCCCTTCAACGTCCTTCATCCATCACGATAATGTTCTCCGGATTCACCAAGCTGTGCATAACTTATAATCATTGGACCTATATTGGTTACGTTTCGATCAAGACAAAGAACAAGTATTTTTTGATACCCCAATCTGTCAAAAAATATAGAAAGTCTTATCTAGCCTTTCATATTTCGTGTACACGTCAACAAAAGTAGTCCACAATATCCCATATTTTGATGGATGACTGCTTTGCTCTATATGCAATATGCTGCCAAGGCACTCTAGAAAGTATGTTCTATTCATTTTGTTGTACATTTCAATGGCAATTCTGCATTCTACGTCATAAAATTCATATCCAATAACCTGTCAAACACCTGAAAGCCAATTCCTTTTGTCTTGCAGCTGAATTCCCTGAATTCTTGCTTGCCTAAAAAAATAAAGGTCGGTTTGAACATCTACAACCTTAATACATGAACTAGCGATTCTGACCCTGTAATTCAACTTGTTATAGAGTTACATGCACTCAAGGTCACCAAATTGTAACTACTTCCCCTTTACTTATGGTAATTATGGAGAATGCCTGAAATCCATAATTAGCTGAACAGTCATGTGAAATGCCTAAGATGTCGCATGGAGGAAAACGTTTGTAGCATTTTCTGAATTTCTTTCTTGACCACCATTTAAACCTCTAATCTAACATGCCATATTGTTTGTTCAAGCTAACATGCTGTATTGTTTCTGTTGTTCTAACAGCCTGGATCTGCTCAGAATTCGTGAGCAATACTACAACTGGTCTACAATACGATGCTGGCAGTGGTAGTGGCAGTAGTGGTAAGGGTTAAGGTGAGGATTAGCAAGCGAGGGTATCCGGATCCGGAATTGCTGAAGTTTTTTTCAAAAGTAGCAGGTTTACTAGATATCTGGATTACCTGCAGGGCTTCCGTCGCCAATCCGCCGACACATCCACCTGCTTCCGCGCCAATCCATCGGCGCAGCTTCCTCCGACAATCCGTCGTCGTTTATAAACCCTATAATAAAAAATATTTACCTTACATACGGCTACCCAATAATTTATTTAACCTGAATATTAAGTCCGTGGTAGTTATAAGTTCCTATTATCCTTTAATTTACCACCTCCTACCCTACATTCTCCACGTGGAGAATGCGTGGAGATAGGGAGGGAGAATGCTATTTTTTAGTGTAATGTCTGTTTACAGCATCATGAATATGTCCTACTGCCTAAAAATCGATTGCCTTGCTTTGAGCATGCCCTAAAGTCTGGAATCCGAGTTCTTTCGTGAGATTTGGGGCAGCTCCTACTCAAATCCGAAGTGATTCATTGTAAGCCGAAATGATTCAGTGAACAATGCAGCTTAATGCGAACAGATACTAGCACTTGGGATTTTTTTTTACTTAATTAGACCTGATAAATGGTATTTCATCTTGGGCTCAAGTACGTCCAGGATGGAAGAAACCTATTCTGATGCCGCCCTTAAGGTAGCAACAAATCTAAAAAAAAAATCTTATTGAATGACATGGCATCATAGGATTGTGTATAGGTTTTAATGGAAAAATACTTCGGAAAAAAGCTATGATACAAATCTGGTCATCAAAAACTCTGCTGCTGCTCTTCTTGGAAGAGCGCATTTTAAGCGTGATTAAGTTTTGAAAGTGGAAAATGGGAAAGCCAGTTTGAGCTATTACGGAAAGTTGATTGGGCTTGGATAAGAATTTAATGTGATTTTGAAGAGGTTTGTTCAGCTCTGTTGGTTGGGCAGTTGTTTCATTGAATCCCGCTTGCCTGTATCTTTCTATCACAACGGACATGAGAATTCTGCTAATGGCCTTTGTAGATTCACTCTTGTTCTTCAACAAAATAAAAAATTGCTGATTTTCTAAGATCCAGTGCTCTTGATAAATGGGAGTCTATCCAAGCTTATTCCCCACGTGTCCACAAGTCGAGCTAACCTGGAAAAATCCTTGGCTGGCACACAACCACCGGAACAGAGCTCATGGAGCCATAGCCGAAGAAGAAGTGATGGCGGTGGAAAGGATTGCACCCACATTAAAATAAATAAATTCTAATCAACCTTGGAAGCCGCCAAACCACATTCTGCAAACAGACTTGGAAACTGGATTGAAAGGACGAATTCATAGCGCATGCCTAAGTGGTTGGAATTGCATGAAAAGGCATGCAAAATACTTTACCTGAAGCATTTTGCACTGTTCACTGTGTTCTCCTTCGCGCCCGCCCAATCAGGGTGAGAAGGTGCGTTCTTTGACCTAAACTATGTATCTCAAGCCACCTTGCAATTACCCATGACCTCTGATCTAGTAACACTTTGCACTAACTCTTTGGTGCTAACCAAGACACCAACAGGAAGGCTCTACCAATAGCCTGCTACACTTTTTCCTTCAACCTTTGCATTTCCAATTCAAGTAGTAGAATAATCCTCTGCTTAATCCTCAATGTATAAGAACTTTCGTGATTGGAACCAAAGGAGACCCGCAGGTGCAATTATTCTTTGCAAGGCCTTGACTAAAGCGAAGTTGCACTGCTTCGAAGGTATTGTGGGCTATTGCCTTAAGGATCTTGGTAAGCTACACTTTAAGGTGCACTTCCATAATGTCATAGCAGATTAGGAAGGCTGGCAAAGAGTTGTACGCCCTGTATGGACCCGGAGAGTTGAAGCACTTAATTATTTTAGATGGCAAAAACATTATGGGTAGAGCTTTCCACTATCTCTGTTACCATGCCGGGCGCTTTAGAACTGCCTCGTTTATACATACCGTCAAATGCATGCTTCAAACTGCTAAGTTTCAGCTGGCTAATTCATGGGTTCTACTCAATAACTCTGCATATGTTTCCCTGGAGCGCGTACAGGCGACATGGCGTATAATGTTGTCGCCAGAGCATTGCTCCTACAAGGATGTGCGAATGGCTTTATTTGGTAGCCAGCCTGGAATTGTGCCTGTGGAAAAGATTGACTTGATATATATTTCTGAATATCGTAGTTCCATACTGTATGCAAGAAATCTGCTTTAAGTCCAGATAGAGCCTTCAATAATACAGATTCCCTTGCCACTAAGAAAATTGTGAGACATTGATCATGCATGCTCTGATGACGCATGAAGTTGGAAAACAGAATCTCCCCTTGTCCATATGACATACAATACAAACAGCCTCACTCTACCTCCGAATAATTCCTATATGCGCTGACCATGGTAATCCATGTCACCGTATTGGCTTCAAAAGGAGCTTCAGAAATAAAATCCTCTCCCTCATCCAGCCATCCTGCCCTGCTAAGGAGATCCGTCATGCATTCTACATGGTCACAAAATGACATTATGTCAGTATTATTTGCCACTGATACAAAGACATGGCAACCTTCATCCATCAGCCCCGCATGGCTGCATGAATAAAGAATAGTAGTCACTGTAATTGCATTTGGTTCTACGCCAGTTTCTTGCATTTGAAGAAAAAAGTCAAGAGCTCCTTTAGCATTACCATGGTTAGAGAGTGCTAAAATTATGGCCGTCCAAGATACCACATTTTGCTTAGTTATCTTTTGAAAGACTCTCAATGCCCGTTCAAGATGTCCACACTTGTTATACATGTTAATGATGGCAGTTCCAACATAGCAATCTGCTTCATACCCTCGATCTGAAATGCATGAATGGGCTAATTTGCCTTCAGCCAAGTCTGCAAGACTAGCACAGGCATCAAGGGCACCAATAAAGGTTATCTTGTCTGGCTCTAAGCCTTCAGTCTGTAGTGCATGAAAGCACCAAAGAGCCTCTTTTTGCAGACCATGTTGTGAATACGACATGACCATGGCATTCCATGATACTAAGTCCCGATTCTTCATACTGCGGAATATTCGACATGCGTCATCAACACTGCCACATTTGTTGTACATATGAAGAAGGCCATTGCATATAGTAATATATGTCTTAAATCCATGGCAAACAATGTAGGAATGGATCATTTTACCTTCTGCTAGAGTAGCAAAGCCAGAACATGCATCAATAATTCCAATACAGGTTACATTGTCTGGATGTAGACCCTCTAGTTGTAGTCCCCTCAAAAGCTGGAAGGCATGTCTTCCAAGACCATGCTGGACATATGCAGCAATCAATGCATTCCATGAAATTACATTTCGTATATGCATCTTCTTGAATATTCCCTGAGCATCATGGAAACTCCCACACTTGCTGTACATATCAAGAAGGGCAGTGTCTATGACAACATCAATACCAATTTCAAAATTAAGAATGCAAGAATAATACAACTTGCCTGCTGGTAATGCTCCAATGACACCACATGCATGAAGTAGACCTATGAAAGTAATTCTATCTGGAACCAAATTTTGCGACTTCATTTCATCAAACACCTGAAAAGCTTCATTGCCTAGACCATGTTGTGCATAGGTTGAGATCATAGCATTGCATGAAACCACATTACGAATTGGCATCTCTTCAAATACTTTTTTTGCATCATCAAAACTGCTACATTTTTTGTACATATGTAAGAGTGTAGTTGACACAAGGATATCTGATTCCAATCCTAATGAAAGAATCTGATAATGTATGTTTCTGCCCTCTTCTAAGGCCATGAGGTTGGAGCATGCCTTGAGGGCAATGACAAAGGTAATTCTGCCTGGTTGATGGCCGGTCTTGTACATTTGCTTAAAAAGTTCAATTGCTTCAACCAGATAGTCTGATTGCTCATATGCTCCAATCATCATGGTCCAGGAAAATAGGTTCAAGGAACTTGTACGGTTAAACAGAGACCAAGAGTCTGCTATTGACATGCATTTCCCATACATCTCAATAAGAAGATTTCGCAAGAATACAAGCCATTCTAGACCATCTTTGATGATGCGGGCATGAACACATTTGCCCCTTGAGAAAACAACAGCACCTCCACACTGCCGTATAGCGGACGCATATGCAGAAGATTGCAACCAGAATTTCTTTTGGCCAGTAGATCCATCTCCTATGCTCTGAGTTGAAGTGGACATATCTGATAAAACTAAGGCACGCCAAGGTAAACGCAAAGATCCTTTCCATGGTTGGCTCTGCCAAATAAACGAAGCCAACATGCTCAGCCATGGCCATACCGTGACTCCGACATGAGGGCGAAGGGTTTAGGGTTTAGGATTTAGAAAGGGCTACTACATAAACAAGCAGACTGCTGATCAGTTCTGTGATAGATCGGGAAGATGGTGGGTCTGCTTTTTTGGGCAACAGGGCTTTAAAATTTTGGAAGAACGATGGATCAATCGAACTCTAGCCCTGATTTCGAGTAGGAGGTAGCGCATGGATCACGATGCGCTTGCTTGCAGTCAGACTCTAGGTTACTTTGGGCCAGCTTTTGGAGCAGAGAAATCTCATGCCAACAGGCATGCAGCAGAATTAGAAACTCAGATTTCTTTTTCAGATCTTGAAGTTGATATGGATTGTGCTGAAGACTGCCTTTGTAAATGGCGGGGATATGATAGAACTTATCGTGTTCTTTTGGTTGGATACATAACATATGCATGGGTGATTGAATTGCTTAAGAATGTTAAAGAGAAACAGTTAATGTTGTTTCTAATGGCGACTCTTTGCGAGTTTAATAGAAGCCATTGATCCCTTGGATATTTGGCATTTGATGATCAACGGTCCCTTTTTTGTACAACAGATTTCAATTCGACACTTTCAATGGTGCTTTTAGTTTTTACGGGAGACCATTAAACATACACACATCCAACCACCAAAATACACAGTGATCCAAACAACTAAACATACAACACCAACATATACAACAGTATTAAACGCGTGAAGACACTGGTCACAGCCATTTCTGATACATAACACTAGCGATTAAACAACTCTGATACACACATTTTAACATAGTGACATGCAAACAGCGAAATATACAACAGCATTAACCGTGTGAAGACACTGCTCACAGCTATTTCTGATACAGAATAGAAGCGATTAAATAACTCTGGAACTGGAAAGCATATCAATGTCCACTCCCATCCAACACTAACAGATATTCCAAAAGCCCTCATATGTACATCAAACTGAAGAAACATAGGCTTCTTCGACACAAACTGAAGAGATATCAAACTGGTTGTAACTAGTTTCTCCATGACTGTACAAGAGACCTGCACATATACACGAATCCACACAGAATTCAGGGACCAATGTCCTGGTTTTGGAAGGGGTTGTCCATGATCAGGTCGCCGCCTCAGCACCTCAAGTTCTCACAGCTCCCGAAGTAAGAGCCCCCTGCAAAGATTAAGGTGCTGGCGAAGGACAGCAGCCTCCAACATGCCATGTTCTTCCAGGAACTCAATCTCTCTAAATACGCTCGAGCGTTTCTGCGAGAGCTAAACGAAGGTGTTGTATAGCCTCACAGATGCTCCTGACAGATTCCTCTGCTCCTTCCAGCAAACCACCTGCGCTATCCGGATCTTCTCTCCTACCAGATTCCACATTGGAATGCGCCTCCGATGTGGAATCTGTTGAACTATCGCTAATGAAGATGACCTCCCGCTCTGCATTATGTACATTATTCACACCATCAACACCATGGGCACATGCAACGAACATCCAACAATATCAGCACAATTCAACACACGAATTTCACACATGAAATACTCTACCACCTCATCCTATATCACATTCCCAATCGCGCATGTCGAGTGGAATGAAATCCGTGTCAGGTAGAGGGATATCTGGAGAGGGGGGGCATACACCACTGTTTGCAAACACGAATTCATCGGCACTGCTGCCAGTAGCAAGGCCCTCTTCCACATCCTCGTAACTGTCTACATGATCCCACATCCATCTTCGTCTCTTGCCAATCTTTTCCACAGGCACAATTCCAGGCTGGCTACCAAATAAAGCCATTCACACATCCTTGTAGGAGCAATGCTCTGGCGACAACATTAAACGCCATGCCGCATGTACGTGCTCCAGGGAAACATATGCAGAGTTATTGGGTAGAACCCATGAATTAGCCAGCTGAAACTTGGCAGTTTGAAGCATGCATTTGACGGTATGTATAAACGAGGCAGTTCTAAAGCGCCCGGCATGGTACATAGATAGTGGAAAGCTCTACCCATAATGTTTTTGCCATCTAAAATAATTAGTGCTTCAACTCTCCGGCTCCATACAGGGCGTACAACTCTTTGCCAGCCTTACATTATGGAAATGCACCTTAAAGTGTAGCTTGCCAAGATCCTTAAGGCAATAGCCCACAATACCTTCGAAGCAGTGCAGCCTCGCTCCAGTCAAGGCCTTGCAAAGAATAATTGCACCTGCGGGTCTCCTTTGGTTCCAATCAAGAAAGTTCTTAATGCGTACATTAACACTGGTGGGAGTTTTTGCATCAATTCTGAACACGGCTTGCACATGCAGATGGTCCAAGGAGGACCCTCTCTCCAAAGCAACAACTCCCGCTTCGCAATTCAGTCGCATGAATTCCACCATCCTCTCATAAAGAAAGACAGGGACATCTGCACCTCCAAATACAATTGTAACAGACACATCCAACACAGAAGGGGTGTCCACTACTTCTTTCCCACCTCCACCAGCAATGTCCTCGCCCACATGTTCTTCCAGCAAGGTACGAGTTCTCCTTCCCCTTCCTCGTCCTCCCCGTCCACCTCTTCCTCTGCTAACATACGTAACTCCGGCTCCAGTAGATTCTCCAAGACAGGCATCCTCATTAGGCTTAGAGATGCTCACACCCCTGCTTTTCCCTCTCCCCCTACCACCACCTCTACCTCGGCCACGTGAGACACCTCAAAGAACTTCTCTCCTGCAACTCTTTTTTGGTGTCTCTGGAAATAGGTGAGGCCTTCTATCCTCAAACACATGGGCAATTGGAACACATTCTGTACTGGAGGCAAAGGGCTCTTCAAAGGGTTGCAAGTCTGTCTACTCTCAGCAACACCACCTACATCGGGGACATCAGGAGCATGGGACGAAAATGGTGGCATCAGCCCCAGGCTATTACCACTCTCGAATCTGCCTTGACCACCTACAAAAATGTTAAAGCAATTGCTATGGCCTGTACCAAAGCCAATTCCCGCATTCCCCACATCCTTCACCGATTTCATGTATTCAGGAGCCCTACTACTCTACGACCTTCTTCCCTCATAATCTAAGGCATGAAATACTTCAACACCGAGATTTCCTTCTACACAGGTTAAAGGGAATCACATCATTCACAACTGTTGTCATAGACATACTATACACACATGGACCTTCAGACGTGCAGCCTTCCGCATATCCATAGACCACAAAACACAAACAACAAACTGAAACTAAAGAAGGACACAGGCAGGAAGATAACTAACCCTGCGCTTCCATCATCCAGCATGCAACTCCGCTATCTCCTCCAAGATTCTGACAAGAACGGCATGCAGCAAATACCTGTCCCAAATTCGCACTCCAAACCACGACCTTCCATTATGGAACCACAGAAAAATCACTGGCAGAAGCGTTGGAACCCCAATCGGCAAATAAGCAGCTCGAATCGTTGCAGACATACGATTTCACATACTATACTTCCCTAAAACCTTCGGTCCGACCACTGGCGTGAGGGGTCCCACAAATACAAAATGAAATTATGAAAGTTACTGGGATGCCATATATATTTATTCCAAGTTTATGGATTTCATTCTAGGTTTCTTTTAGAGCCGTCGATCTGCGGGATATTCCCGATATTGTGACAAATCAATGGCCATTAACATTTTCACGCAAAATTAAAAAACATGATCCAATAGTGCAAATCAAATATATGGTTAAAATATTAGACAGATTATTCACAGTGTGCGCTCTTCACAAAACAACCGTTGAACAGAAAAAGAGAGAGAGAAAATGTCTATGTTGCATTCCGAGGGCCGGAGAAGCAGGGAAGGTGAAGATCCTCTGCATTTTTGTAGGATACCAGTGCTTCCCCTCTGCTTCCCCTGTGCTAACACAGGTCGGCATCACCATAACCCTGCTTCACTGCATTGGTTTTAAGACAATTTTGTGTGTTACAGTTGTTAGAGCTCTGGAACATGGCAGAAAAGAAGGGTATGACTATTCCAATTGGGCTGGTAGCGTCTACAAGCCACAGGGCTGGTACCATCTGCAAGCCATGACAAATGTGTGAAACTTTGGAAATATGCATGCTGCAAACGTTTTTGAGGTATCGAGTCTCTCAAATGGATATGTATGAACAATCACGAGATGTATGGAGATGACAATCAGATGAATTATTTCGTCTTCAAATCTTGGACTGTAGTGTAAATGGGTTCCAGGGAAACATAGCTAGAGTTTGAAGAATGGGGGGAATAAAGAAGGCATTCTCCTTTCTTAAGGAAAAGTAGGAACAAAGTTGAAATGAAAGGGCTTGTTCTTTATGATACTTAAGATGGGGTATTGGGATAGGACTTTAAAGAAAATATACCATTCTTACACAAGGATAACATCAACTTTGAAGAGTTTTGGAAGTCCTGGGATAGGTGGTTTGGCGATTGCGAAAACGGAACTGAAATTGGGTATATCTCGAGAAAGCATGATGAATAGAACATTTATAGATATTGATTAAAAAACTTTTGAGCAAATGGGGAGAAGCCGATAACATCATTACCAATAAGACAGAATGGGGATTCAAACATATGTGACAAAAGTTTGTGATATCTT